>PVKS010003585.1:0-102049 GCA_004027875.1 Aplodontia rufa
GACGGGGTCGAAGAGCGAGGTGCTGAGAGGAAGGGGCGCTGCGTAGGAGAAAGTGTCAGGTCCAGGAGAGGAATCAGGAGATGGGAGACTTGAGTGTGGATAGCTGCTAGGGAAGAGAGCCAGAGCCCAGCTGGTACCCGAGGAGGTCGGGGTGGTTGCAGGGCGAGGGGTGGGGCTTGGAAGCAGCGAGCTTGGAAGAATGGAGAGGGGGGAGGCCAGCTGGGTCCATCCGGACGACAGAATGGGGGCGGAGGGGGGCGGGAGCTGGTGGATCCAGAGGGGCCGTGGTCCTGGATATGGGCGGGGGCGCCGGGGTTCTGCTCAGGAGTGGAGTGGTTGGCGCGGGGAATCTCTAAAATAGAGCTGGGTCTGGTGGCTGGAAGTAGAAGAACCTTGACGGAACTTGGAGAGTTTGGGGTTGGGGGAGCACTGGGTCAGTGTTGATTGTGGTGTGCTAAGGGAAGATAATGGGGACAGCAGTGAACCCTAGGCGCTAGCTGTGACTTGGCTTCTCAGAAGACTGAGGTGGGGGAGCAGGCACTGGACCAGATTACATTACCACCAGGGATCAACAGGAAGAAAATCGTGGACAGAAAAAAATTCACCCATAGGTTCACTCTGTTCTGTAGTCCAAGCGTGACAGGGGCTTTGGGGTGGACAGTTTGGCAGTCTCTGGAAGCTAAAAGAGGTGTGGGGAGACGAGGTCTCCATCCCAGCTTCCCAAAATTCACATATAAAGATATGGAGGACAGTTTGTGTGTGCAACAATTCTGTGTTATGAACAGAGGAAGACAATGGAAGTCAGAAAGGCCCTTTTTGTGGTAATGGAAAGCCCTAGTATGGCAGGTCAGGGAGGCCTCCTGGTCATGAGGAATTTAGCTGGCTGTGGAGTAAAGAAGGTTCCTACCGGAAGACATAGTACAGGAAAAGCCAAACTCTGAAATGATCTCCAATCTAAGAAATACACCTCCAATTTCTTAAGGATTGTGATACAAAAGAAGCTATTAGTAACAGAATGTTTAAGTAGATTTATTTTAAATTTTGGAGCTCATTAGGGTTCCTCTCCATCCTCCTAAAGTATACACAGGGCCTGACACATGCTAGGTGCTTGGTGAATGTTACCTGAATGAATGATTGAGCTGAAGTGGTTCCTAGTTCAATTTCTTCATCTACCCCAAGAATTGAGAATTCAGTAAGATATTGTGGGTGAAAAGAGCTTTAGAAACTGTAAAGCACTGTACAAAAGAGATGTACACCAATGTTCTTATGCAGGTGTGCTCCATTCTGTCAGCAGTCACACGCTGCTACCTCTTTCCAGTCTGGAGAAAGAAGGAAATGAACATTTATCAGCATCTCTTGTGTGCAAGATAGAATGCATTGAAAGTAACGAGTGGAGGCTTGAGCAGTAGCTCAGTGATTACAACCCTTGCCTGGCATGTGCAAGGACACAGGTTCATATCCCAGCACCACAAACACAATGAAGTGTCGGACCAACAAAGGCCACATGAAAAACTAAATAAAATTAATTTTTTCTCTCTCACTGTCCCTTTCTCTCTTTAAAAAAAAGAAAGAAAAGAAAGTAACTAATGGAGTGCTTGGCAGTTAGTTGGTCCTCAATATAGGGTAGTAATTATGGTAGTGTTTCTGTGTCTGTAAGAAACCAGGGAAAAATAGTGAGGAGGTGGGCTGGACTGGCTGGTGGTGATGGATTGGTAGTGAAGAAAGGCCTAATGAAACTAAATTTTAAAAGTTAGTAGTATATGCCTTTTGGGAGAAGAGGGTATATAAGAGTGAGTTCCACATTTGCCCAACTCCTTCCTTAGCCCCATTGATAAATGATCCCTAAAGGAAGACAGGGGATTACATTTTTTTTGAGCACCTGGTATATTCCATAGACTGTGCTAAATGCATCACCCACATTACCTGTATGCTTCCCAACAATGCTTATTTTACAAAGGAAGAAACTGTGTCATAGTCATATAAAATTTCTTGCCCAAGTCTCATAGCTGATAAATAATAAGGTAGGAAATTAAACCTAGTTTGCTTGATTTGAAACCCCAAACCATTTTCATTACTTAGATTACTTACTATGAGAAAACATAAAGCACAGAGACAAAAAACCCCCCAAATTCGAAGTATTTTTTAAAGGTCTCTCTCTCTCTCTTTTTTTTTTTTTGCGGGGGTGGGTACTGGGGATTGAACCCAGAGGCATTTACCCACTGAGCCACATCCCCAGCCCTTTTTATTTTTTATTTTGAGACAAGGTCTCACTAAGTTGCTTAGGGTCTTGCTAAATTGCTGAGGCTGGTTTTGAACTTGTGATGTTCCTGCCTCAGCCTCCGGAGTCCCTGGGATTACAGCTGTGCGCCACTACACCCAGTTAATAAAGGTTTCCCTTATGTATTGGTTTTAGTTCTTACAATAGTTTTGGCAGAAAGCTATTTTACTAATTTATTTTATAGATGAGGAAACTGAGGCCTGAGGTGTGATATGCCTAAGGTTACACAACACTGAGAGGGCCAGGGCTTAATCCGGGTGTCTTGGACTCAATCTCCATGTCCTGTCTTTTAACTCAATCAAAAAGAATTATATCCATTTCCTTCTTCATTTTATTTATTTATTTATTTTAAAGAGAAAGGAAGAGAATGAGAGAGAAAAAGAGAGAATCAATGTTATTTATTTTTTCATCTGGTCTTTGTTTCTCCAACACTTAGTTGTGTATGTGGTGCTAGGGTTTGAATCTGGCTCCTCACACATGGCAGGCAAGTGCTCCAACTGCTGAGCCACTGCTCCAGCACCCTTCATTTCATTTTTTTTTTTCTTTTTTCCAGGGCTAAGGACCGAACTTGGGGCCTTGCATTTGCTAGGCAAGCGCTCTGCCACTGAGCTAAATCTCCAACCCCTTTATTTCATTCTTTGAGCTGATATTTTCTTGCTGGAATTTAGGACGCTTTCGTCTCCTTTCTCCTTAGGTGTTTTTTCTGCTGCCTGAGAGACTGAAAGGGATATTTGTTTTTGAACAGCATCCTTTTGAGGAGCCATTTCTTTCCTTCCCCAAGCCTGGGACCAGGGATGACATCCCAGATAGTTCCTAGGCCTTCATTTGTATTGCTCTTGGAGACAGTGAGTTACCCAGCTTTATCATTTTATGTGACTGTCACAAAAGAGAGGGAAGATTTGATTGATTTTATCTTACAAATGCAGTTCTGCATGCACCACTGTGCAGTGACCTGTCTGCTCAGATCTGCCTCAGGCAACTGCCTGCTGGGATGCTTTTTGCCTCTCTTCCAGATGTCTGTGTTGCCCTTGCCCCCCTCCTGAGAAGATTCCCTTGGGGGCTTCTATCTGAACCCTTCAGCTCTCTGCCTTTCCCTGTTCCCTGTTTTCATACCACCTACTGGGTAAGCTGAGCTGTGTGCACAAAAACAGATGTTGATGTTATAGTACGGCAAGTACAGGATGGTAACTAGATGCTCAGTGTTGGGGATGCTTCTTCACTCGCTCTAAAATTGTTGTGGCTTTATTTGCCTGAAGCCCAGTCAAATCTGGGAGACACCAGGTAACAAGTTGTGGCCTTAGATTGATACTTCTCTTTGTGGAGCCTAAATTTTATTTATCTGCAAAATGATGGTGGGGGTAGATCAGATAAGGAATTTTACTCTCTCCATCACTTCCCAGTCTCATCATGGCAGGCAAAGCTAATAAAGGTAGGCAAATTTCACTCTGATTCTACACAAGACCACGTGTATTTTCTCAACATGGTATATGAAAAAGTTACATTCATTCTCTTATTCAAAGTTCACAGCAGTCTTGTGAAGTAGTTATTATTAGATGAGGACACAGAGTCTTAGAGTTTTAATGACCTGCCCAAGTTCATACAGTGAATTACTGTGAAAGCTGGGACCAGTAGCCAGTCTCTGTGTTATGATAAAGTTGCCACTCCAAAATCCTTCTGTTTCTAGCAGTTTAAGAGTGTAAAGCTGGCTGCATCAGAAAAAAATGAAAAACAGTAATGTGACATTTACTTTGGTAGTCTGGCACATGAAAAATAATTAATGTGTATTGAAATAAGTGGGTGCTGAGGTTTGAACCCATGTATTTGTGCATGCCAGGCAAGCACTGTAACCGCCGAGCCACCATTCCAGCTCCTAGCACTTACTTTTCAGTGTAAACTGTTAAGTTCCATATTACTTATTGTTTATGCTAAAAAGTAAGAAAATAAGGCAAATTACAGATGATGAAAAATAATACTTGCAAATAATAAGTTTAGTGAATTACTTTCAATGACAATGTATTGTCATTTATTTATTTATTTATTTTTAAAGAGAGAAAGGGGCAATGAGAAAGAGAGGAAGAACCAATTTTATTTAGTTTTTCATGTGGCTAAACCACTGAGCAACCACTCCAGCCTGTGTATTGCTTTTTAAATTAATAAATAAGATAAATTTTTTAATAACATAATTTTTGAAACAGGCTGGGTGTGGTGGCACACGCCTGTAATCCCAGCCATTCAGGAGGTTGATGCAGGAGGGTGGCAATGTTGAGGCCAGGCTCGGCAACTTAGCAAGGACATGAGTTACTTAGCAAGTGAGCCCCTGTCTCAAAATAAAAAATGAAAAGGGCTGGCTTAGTGGTAAAGCACCCTTAGGTTTAATTACCAGTACCAAAAAAAAAAAAAGAAAAAGAAAAAGAAAAAAAAAAAGGGTCTCAGTAAGTTGCTTAGGACCTCACTAAATTACTGAGGCTGGTCTTGAACTTGGGATCCTCCTATCTTAACCTCCTGTATTGACTGGATTATATACATTCATCACCACACCCAGTTAAAAAAATTTTTTTTGAAGAGAGAAAGGGACAGTGAGAGAGAGAGAGAGGGAGAGAATCAATTTTATTCAGTTTTTCTTGTGGCTTTCATTGCTCCAACACTTCGTTGCATTCATGGTGCTAGGGTTTGAATCTGCATACTCACACATGCCAGGCAAGTGCCATAACTGCTGAGCCACCGCTCCAGCCCCCAGTTTAAATTTTTCATAATGAGTATGTACTTTCATAATAGAAATTTTCTCTTGTAAACGAAGAAAGATGACTGACAGCAGAGTGGAAGATGATATAAGGTTGTTGTGACTTCCCTTGTTTTAGGTAGAAAAATCAATTCTTTTGAATCACCAATTCCTGAAATAGGCTATGCATTTTGTACTATGACACACTGAAAAATGAAGTCTGTGAGACAATTTAAAAAGCCAATGGCACCGTCCCTTCTAACCTCACTTTCTTCTTTCATGTAAATGCTACTATGCCTAGCTGAACGAGGTGGTGCATGTCTGTTATCCCAGTTATTTGAAAGGCTAATGCAGGAGGATGGCAATGTTCAGTGCAGCCTGGGCAATTTGGTGAGACCTTGTCTCCAAATAAAAACTAAAAATGAGGGTTGGGGATTTAGCTCAGTGGCAGAGCGCTTGCCTAGCATGTGCAAGGCCCTGAGTTCAGTCCTCAGCCCTATAAATAAATAAGTAAATAAATAAATAAAACTGGGGATGTAGCTAAGTGGTGGAGCACCCCTGGATTTAATCTCCAGTACCAAAAAAAAAAATGCTACTCTCCTAAGTGTCCAAGTATCCTGGGCATGTTTCATACCTGTCTCTTGAGCTTTGTCATGGGATAGACTGATAAAAGGATGAAGCTGAGGATCACAGACAAAGGCTTGAGAGATGAGAGCAAAGAGCAGGAAGATTAGAGGCCAGTAGAGGTTAGTGGTGATATATTCAGAGAAGTTTTATTAAATGACTATTATCAATTCTATGTATGTGGCTCACCTTTCTTCAAAAGTGCTTTAAATTTACATTCGATCAAGCATCACTGAAATCCCAGTGGCTTAGGAGGCTGAGGCAGGAGGATTGCAAGTTCAAAGCCAGCCTCAGCAACTTAGCAAGGCCCTAAGCAATTTAATGAGATCCTTTCTCAAAGAAAAAAAATTTTAAACCTGAAAACAAAAACAAACCAAAAAACTTACATTGGATCAGGGTGTGGCACGATCTCAGTGATTTAGGAGGCTAAAGCAGGAGGATTCCTAAGTTCAAGACCAGGCTGGGCATCTCAGCAAGACTTTGTCTCGAAATAAAAATAAAAAGATCTGGGGATACAGCTCAGAGGTAGAGGATATGCCTACCCCTCAGTACCTCAAAAAACAAAAACAACATCTGTGTTCATCAGCTTTTTGTCTTTATAGTTTATCTGAGAGGTCCATAAAGCCAAACCCAATAGTCTCATTCTCTTTCTTTCTTTCTTTCTTTCAAGAGAGAGAGGGAGAAAGTGAGAGAATCAATTTTATTTTTTCATCAGGACTTTGTTTCTTCAACACTTAGTTGTGTATGTGGTTCTGGGGTTTGAACCCAGGTCCTTGCCCATGCCAGGCAAGCGTTCCAACTGCTGAGCAATCACTCCAGCCCCTTACTCTCTTTCTTTTTTGTTGTTGGAATAAAAGCAGCAGTTACCAAAGACAGTGACAACCTGAACATTCTCTTACGTTAAAGCTACCATTCCAACCTCCTCTGATTATTTACCCAGACCATTTCTACCTAGTGTTGAGTAAAAGGAGAGACTTAAGGTGGAGAAGTAGGATACCTGAGGTTTCCAAGCCATAGAAGAAGTAATTAAAGACTCAAATCAGGTCATAGGACCATTAGAAGGTTGGTGACTCAAAGTGTGTTTCCATGTGACTAGAGGTCTCTCCTACAGATGGTAAAACTAGTATCAAAGATGCCTTTGACCAGAATTTTGACTATATGTTCAAGCTACTCATCATTGGCAATGACAATGTTGGCAATACGTCCTTCCTTTTCTGTTATGCTGGATTATGGGGTTCAGATTCAAAATGTTCTAGAAAAAGGAGAGAATTGTGGTAGGCCTAGTACATAATAAATATTTGCTGAATGAATGAATGAGTAAATGAACAAATAAGAGATCAAGGCTCAGAAAGATGAGATTATAAGGACTAAAATTCGCACATCTGTAGAATTTTTCAATTTTTGAAGGTCACAATCATTGTAATCTCATTCAAGTCCTATAATAGCTTCATGAGCAAAGGAGGGCAGAAATTGTTCTCCCCATTTCCTATATGAGGAGTTTGGGGCCTCAGAGTGATGAAGTGACTTTCATTAATTCAGTACACATTTTTATTGAATGCTCTTTTGTGTGAGAATTTGTGCTAAAGGCCATGCATGCAGAAATGGAGTACATTGAGTCCCAGATGTTCAATCTAAAAGAGGATCCAGAATAGTAAACAGTTCCAGAATGACAGGAGTACCATTAGAGTGTTCTGAAAATAAAGGCACAGAAATAATGTCTCTGCCCTGCACAGGGAAGGTAACACTCAACCTGAACCTACAAGAATGAATAGGAATTTATTAGTGGAAAAAGAGCATTCTATTCAGAAGGAGCACATATACAAAGTGTCAAAGATAAAAAGTACTGTAGAATATTTGGAGCAAAATGTAATTTGAGGGGCTGGAGCAGTGGCACAGTAGTTATGGTGCTTGCCTGGTATGCGCAAGGACTTTGTTCAAACTCTAGCACCACATACACAACTAAGTGTTGGAGCAATGAAAGCCACAAGAAAAAGTAAACAAAATTGATTTGCTCTTTCTCTCTTGCTGTCTCTCTCTTAAAAAAAAAAAAAAGAAAAAGGTAATTTGTTATAAAGGCAGAACACATTCATGGGGGAAAATTGGGGAACAAAAGCTTAGAGAGTTGATTCTTTAGTTGGTTCTTTGTTAATTGGAATGGTTTGGACTTGATCTTTAGAGATGTGGGGAGTCATAAAAGTTTTTGAAGCAGGGAATTGTAATCCTATACTGAGCCCTGCCTCCTACAGGAGAGTCTCCTTGACCACCATGTCTCCAGGTTGGGTTAGGCTTCTTGTGGACTTGCCTGTCTTATCACTTACCTACTGCTTTGTTACTTGTGTTTCCCTGTTCTTTTATTCTAATGTCTGGCCACCCAAAGATCAGACACCATATCTGATTCATATTTGTACTCCCCAAGCCCAGCACTGGGCTTGCCCCAGAGCAACGTGCTCAGTAAATATTTGATGAAGGAACAAATGGGAGGAGTTGGGTTCCACCCCAATCCTGAGACAACATTTGTGGCAGGTGCAATGATGAGGTGATTCTGTGTGTATTTCCTCTGTTAAGCTGGGGTGGGGAGTGTGTAAATGGTAGGTGGCCATTAGAAGGTTGGTGATTCAAAGTCATACTGGAGGTGTGTTCTCAAGTGACCATAGGCCTTTCTTACAGATGGCTTCTGTGACTGATGGTAAAACTGGAGTCAAAGATGCCTCTGACCAGAATTTTGACTATATGTTCAAGCTGCTCATCATTGGCAACAGCAGTGTTGGCAAGACTTCCTTCCTCTTCCGCTATGCTGATGACACATTCACCCCAGCCTTCGTCAGCACTGTGGGCATTGACTTCAAGGTGAAAACAGTCTACCGTCATGAGAAACGAGTGAAGCTGCAGATCTGGGTGAGTTGTGGGCATCTTGAGCAGTATTGTCCTGAGACATAATTATTCTTCCAATACAGGGTTAGAAGGAAGGGTCAGCTTGGAACATCTAGATCTTCCAGCATCAAGTGTTAATGTTGTTGTAGGTCTGGCCCTTGGGCTTCCCCAGGCTGGTTTTATGGAAGTTTGCTCTCCTCTGGGGATTCAGTTGCATCTGAGACTTAGCTGCAAGAGACTTAATCCTGGTGTCTATAAACAAGTGACCAAGAAACTGGTCTTTACAAACCTGGATTCAGATTCTACTTATACCACCTAGTAGCTACAGAAACTTCACTAAATTACTTAACCTCTCTGGGCTATCCTTTCTCCTTTGGGGATTATAATAACATCAACACTTAGGGCTGTTGCATAGTTCTCAGAACTTAGCAAATGCACAATCTGTGTTAGCTACTGTATCAGTTTTCTATTGTTACATAACAAATTATTTAGATACTTGGTGGTATAGATAAACAATAATAAGTTATTATCTCTCAGTTTCTGTGGGTCTCATATTGGGAGTGGCTATGGGCTTCTCAGGAAGTGTAGCCAAATGTTGACTTGGGTTTTAGTCATCTGATGGATTGACTGGGTCTGGAGGACCCACTTGCAAGGTGACTTACCCCTATGTCTGGTGCATGCTGTTCTCTGGAGGCCTTACTTGCTTCCCATTTGGCCCTCTTAGTATCTTCACGGAGCTGCTTAAGCTTCTTCATTGCATGGTAGCTGGCTTTCCCCAGAGGGAGAACTCTAAGAAACCAAAGAGGAAATGGCAATGTATTCTCTTGGTCATGGATTCAAAGTGGGAGGAAATTACACAAAAGTATGAATACAGGGAGAGAAGGATCATTGGGGACCAAATTAGAACTGGTCACATAACTACTATTGTTGTTTACCAATGCTTATAATGAAGCATTTATACACATATATATTCATTCATATATACACATGCTTTAGTATACATATTTATTTAAGTGTGTATACACACACACACACACACACACACACACACACACGTTTGTTAGGTTTTTTTCATACCGGGAATTGAATCCCAGGGCACTTTACCACTGAGCCACATCCTCAGCCCTTTTTATGTTTTATTTTGAGACAGGGTCTTACTAAGTTGTTTAGGGTCTTGCTAAATTGCAGATGCTGGCCTTAAACTTGTGATCCTCCTGCCTCAGCCTCCCAAGTCTCTGGGATTACAGGTGTGCACCATTGCACCTGGTAAAACATATATATATTAAAAGATATAACACCAGGTGGATCATATACTTATCATTGAATTTACACTGGGATTGGAAATTTTGAAAATTTGTGAAAGTCTTCAAAACATTATATTGTTTATTATCTGTTCATTAAACTGAGCAAATATACATAATTCATTGTACATTTATTTGGACAGTCTGTATACAATATTTTTCTCTTTATAAATTATTTTCATATATTAATATAATCTCACAATTAACATGAGGTAGATACTATTTTTATATGCCTCTTTTACAGAAAGAAAATCTCAGAAATTAATTTGACTTAGGTCAACCACACAGCTATAAATTGAGATATAATCCCAGATCTTCTGATTATAAATTATATGTGCTTTTCTGTACACTGTGCATATGAAGTCTTATAGAGGTCATATTTCAATTTATGCTAATGTTAAATATTAGTTTATAGAGCTAAATATTCATTTTGTTCATTTGCTGTCTATCAAAAGCACTGAAGAGTCATAAGTCATCAGAAATGGGAAAAGTTGCTGGGCATGATAGCACATGCCTAAAGCCCCAGTGACTCGGGAGGCTGAGACAGGAGGATCACAAGTTCAAAGCCAGCTTCAGCAACTTAGTGACAAATAAGTTGACAAATAATTAAAAAAAAAAAAAGGGTTGGGGATGTGGCCCAGTGGTTAAGCACCCCTGGGTTCAATCCTCAGTACCAAAAAAAGAAAAAGAAAAGAAAGAAATGGGAAACGCTATATAGGTTGTCTAGTTCATTGGTTCTCAAAGTATGATTTCTAGACCATCTATATGAGCAACAGTTAGGAATTTATTAGAAACACAAATTTTTAGGCCCTATCTCAGACCTACTAAATCTGAAAAGCTGAGAATGGAGCCCAACAATCTGTGGTATAAGAAGTATTCCAGGTTGGGGCTGGAGCGGTGGCTCAGTAGTTATATTGCTTGCCTGGCATGTTCAAGGACCCGAATTCAAATCCTAGTACCATATACACAACTAAGTGTTAGAGCAATGAAAACCGGATGATAAACTAGATATAAAATTGATTCTGAGGGCTGGAGCGATGGCTCAGCAGTTACGGCACTTGCCTGGAAAGCCCCAGCATCACATACACAATGAAGCCTTGGAGCACTGAAAGCCACATGAAAAACTAAATAAAATTGATTCTCTCTCTCTGTCCCTCTCTTTAAAAAAACAAAAAAAGATTCTTTCTCTCTTTCACTGTCCCTCTCTCTGTTTTTTTTTTTAAAAAAAGTCTTCCAGGTAGTTTTAAGGTAGGCTAAAATTGTGGAACACTGATCTAGTTTAATTCCCTTGTGGTGAGAGTAAACAAGCATTTATTAAAAGCACCTCTAGTGCTAGTGCTTTCATTTGTGTTATCTGACATCATCATTGCAGCCAATCACAGAGAGGTGTGAGGGCACAGGGTACTTAGGGCATGGTGTGCAACAGAGTGAAACTGGATCAAAACTGAGAATGAGCAGGGAAGGGGGTCCTGAGAGAGAAATTTGCTGGAGAGCATAGACAGCCAAGTGGAGGGCAGGGAGACCTTGTATAATGCACTGAAGATTCTTGCAATTAATAGAGCGTACATGTCTGATGACTTCTTTGGGAGCTAAAGAAATTATTAGAGCTTATTTTTTTTATCTATGGATATAGAATAATCCATGAATATAAGAACAATTTTTACTAATATTTACTATGTGGATTGGCACAGATGTCTTTGATCCCTGCATCAGATGTGGGAGGCATTCAGCCCTACCAGTTTCTTACTTCTTTTTTCATTTTCAGCCTATTGTGAGCTTTGGCAGTTTTCCTGTGCCTGGCTAAATAGACTTATTAATAATAGCATTTAGTTTAAACTAAACGAAACCTCACAATGGATATGTGGCCTTTAAAGAGTCCTGCACAGAAACCTCTGACTGAGGAGAGTACCAAGTGTAGTGAACCCAAGTGAGCATAAGAAAGTAGCTGAACTGATGTTTCTGTGACTCCAGCACAAGATCATTTTCAGTTACGTTTCGAGGTAAAATCAATGAAGATCTAATTAGATCTGACTAGTCAATCATGTTACTTTGCTTAGAAAATTTATCAAAGGATTTTTATGTGTGTGTATCTATGTGTTTTTTTTTTTAAGAGAGGGAGGGACAGTGAGAGAGAGAAAGAGAGAGAATCAATTTTATTTAGTTTCCCATTTGACTTTTGTTGCTTTGACACTTTGTTGTGTATTGGGTGCTGGAGTTCGAACCTGAATCCTCAAGCATGACAGGCAAGTGCTGCAACCGCTGAGCCACAGCTCTAGCCCCCCATCAAAGAGTTTTAACAAAGTCAGTTTTGCATTTTAGAAAAATCCCTGGCTTCAGATGAGGATAGATGGAAATGAGGCAACAAAACAAAACAAAAAAAAACCAAACAAAAAATTTAAAAAAAACAAAAAAAACCCCAACCCTTGTGGTTTGTATCCAAACTAATCAAATTGTGTATGATAAATATGTGTAGTTTTTAATATGTAAATTGTATCTTACAAAATTATTTTAAAATTAATTGACTAATTTAATTAAATTAACAAGCTATAAAGGAAAAAAGAGGGAGAGAGGAAGAAAGAAAAAACTACACTAATGGTTTGTGTATATCATTAGGGACTGAACTAAGTGCATTAGTTTGCTTGGGCAACCATAACAAAGTACCACAGGGGGCTCAGTGGTTATGGTGCTTGCCTTACATGCATGAGTATGCAGGTTCAAACCCTAGTACCACGTACACAATGAAATGTCCAAGCAACGAAAGTCTATGGAAAACTAAATAAAATTGATTCTTTCTCTCTCCCTCTCAAAAAAAAATTTTTTCTCTTAAAAAAAAAAAAAAACAACATATCACAATCTGAGTGGCTTAAACAGCAGAAATTGTTTTCTCATACTTCTGGAGGCTAGAAGCCCATGAACAAGGTGACATTAGGGTTGCAGACAGCCACCTCCTCACCATGTGCTTACATGGCCTTTTGTCCATGCATGGGCTGAGGGGAAAGTGTGTATGAGCTTGTTGGTGTCTCTCCTTGGAATGAAACTAATCCTATTGGATCATGGTCTCACCCTTATAACCTCATTTAATCTTAATAACTTTCTTAGGGGCCCCATCTCCAAATATACCCATACTGGGAATTAGAGTTCCAACACATGAATTTTGGAGGAATGTAAACATCAGGTTTATAACACTGAGACAGTGACAAAGTGGCATAAGGGATGGAAATGAGGAGAGATTAGAGAGACCAGAATTTACCAAATTTGATGATCAATTGGTTGTAAAGGGAGAGGGAGTATATATATATATATATATATATATATATATATATATATTTGTGTACATTTGTGTGTATATATATATACATATATGTATTTATTTTGCTTTTAATATAAAAATTGTGTGATTTTTAAAAATTGTACAAGTTCTAGTAAGTCACTTTGCTACTGTGAATATTATCTCTGACTGTAAAATTCTCACAAGCTTGTTGAAAGGGACTACTGTGGTAGCATAGTATTGTATCTGGTACATATTAGAAATATAAGAAATTTTAGGTTGCTTCTTTTTCTGCCTCCTGGCCCACATGCAAAGGGTGACTGGGTCCCCTCCCAAGGTTTCTCATCTGTGGTTCCAGTAGTGCTGGGACAAAACCCAGTGACACTACTACACAATAAAGTGTTCATTCGATGCTTCCAGCCCTTTTGAAGGTACACAGGGGTTTTCGGAAGCTGTTGTCAGGGTGGAAGGTGGAGAAGGAAGAAAGAGATTGTGAGCATCGATGATGAGCAGGACCACCCACAGTAGGAGTTTCTACCATCTCTGGGGATATTGATTGATGAAGGCATTGGGAGTGCCTTGTTCCCTGGCATCCTTACCACATAGGCCCCTGAGGGCCCCCTCAGTTTCCTGAGAGATTAATTATTGTGAATCAGAGAAGAAAATCATTAATAGGAGTGAGAGCATGCTCAAGTGTGAGGAGAGGCAGACTTAGTAACTTCTCAGCAACAGGCCCAGGTAAAGGCCACTTACTGCTAGGTGTTGGTTGCCAGGCAACCCCCAGAGACCTGTGGAAAGAGAAGAGCAAGGAGGGGCCATTTCCACTGAGGTCCATCACAGATGCTGGCAGGTCCAATGCTGGTCAGGAGAAATATTTACAGCTGTGTGGGAGGACTGAGTTAACCTGGGACGCCAGAGCCCTAGATTCTAGTTCTGTCTCTGCTCTGCAGTGGTTGTGTGAGCTTCCCCAATTATCAATCAGAGACATAAGCCTTGCTCTTTCCCTCATGGGTTGTTGTGAAGATCAAGTGGGGAAAGGGGAGGGGAAAGCCCATGTAGAGCTATGAAGCCTTGTAAGAACTGGAGATATTGTCAGCCAGGCACATTATTCTGGGTTCTTTAAATCATTCATTTTGTCTTTCACACCTTCCCTCTGACCCTGGGAAGTGGTGGTTGAGGCCAGAGATGTCAAGTTACCTGTGCAGAGCCAAGTGGTAAATGTCATTGTTTCATTTATTCAATAGACATTTATCTGGTGCTCACACTGTGCCAGTCATTGTGCTGTGGTGGGGATAAATCCTTCCTGCTTGACATGCACCCAACATGGAGACAGATGAAATGAAAAAGATCTCATTTCATCTGTGATATGGGCCCTGAAGGAAAGAATCAATCTTTTTAAATCTCAGGCATTGGAACTCAGTGCTTGGGAACTACTGAACTGTGACTTGGGTCTCATCCCCAAGTCAGGAGGTAGGGTTCCTGCTCAGCTCTCTTCACAACTTAAAAGGTTAACTTAGGGGCGGAGCAGTGGGTGAGTGATTTGAGCATTTGCCTGGCATGCATGGGGACCTTGGTTCAAACCCCAGCACCATGTATACAACTAGGTATCAGAGAAACCAGAACCAGATGAAAAATAAATAAAAACTTATTCTCTCTCTATATATATATACACTTTCTCTCTCTCCTTAAGAATAAATAAACAAATAAATAAATAGTTAGCTTAGCTGATGACCTCATTATACCAGTTTACTCCAGGCCTAGTCTCTGCTACTCTGCCATTGTACAAAGACAATATCTTCTACTTCCATTAATTAAGCATTTTTGGTGACCTGCATGTTAAAGACTTTAAAGGCAAGAGTGTTTTGTGTGTCTGGGGAATGCACTGGCTGGCCTTTCCAACAAGCTTGCATGTTTGTTTGTTTGTTTGTTTTTGTTTTTGTTTTTTGTTTGTTTTTAAGAAAGAGAGAGAAAGAGAATCAATTTTATTTAGTTTTCTCATGTGGCTTTGTTGCTCTGACACTTCATTGTGTATGTGGTGCTGGGGTTCAAACTCATGTCCTCATGCATTCCAGGCAAGCGCCACAACCACTGAGTCACTGCACCAGCCCCTCTAGCTTGCACTGCTTATTCAAGAACTCAAGAACTCTCTATCTTTGTTCTTAATTCCCCCTGCCACTATTGGGGATTGAAGTCTTGGGCCTCCAGCGTGCCAGGCAAATGCTCTACCATTGAGCAACATCCTAAGCTCAAGAACTGTCTTTATGATGTATGTGCAGGTCGCTGTCCTTGGTCCTGAGTCTACCCTGGATTGCTTTTTCCTTCCTCTTTCTTTTCAACTCTATCCTCTGAAGCCCTCAGTGACCACAGCACTTGTACGTATCTCTACTATTTTACTTGTTTTGCTGTGTTGGTGGTGATTTGAAAGAGATAATGTACCAACATGGTACCTTAAATGCTCAGCAAATAGTGATTTTTATTAGGATTCTAGGGAGATCAATAAATGGCCTTCCTTTTTCTTCCCCATCTAAGTTTGGAACCAATTTATAGATAGATGCACAAGTCAGGGAGATGGAGAGTAATGGGAAAGCCTCATTACTAATAAAAGCTAGGATTAAGCACATGACTAAAGTCTTTGGGTAATGGGGCTTGCTAATAATACCTTCTTCTGGAGTCAGCACAAACCCATCCACAGGCCAGTGTGGGCTCCTCTTGCCACCTTTAGTAAGGTGAACTGTAGGTACTTGAACCTTAGGTGGAGAGCTAGAGAGAAGCCAGTGGGCTTCGTAGAAAATTCTGGAGGCTGAATAGGGCAACTGGGCTCTCACATATTCCTATGACTCCAGGAGTGTGGAGATACTTCCTGGGTACATCATCCTGTGCTCAGTTCTTGTGATAATCAGAATTGATTTTTCTAAGCAGCAAGTTTCCTGGTGTGGCTGCAGATACATGCTGACACTTTCATCTTCCCAAAAGCCTTTAGGAGCCAGCTGCTGGAAGAGGTTTAATCTGATTTTAAAAATCACAACTAAGACTATGGAAAGTCAAACCAGAATTGCAGGCATAGTCTGTCTTTGTAATTTGTAAATGAATTAGCCAGTAATCCTGATTGGCTATTCCATGATGCCCCCTAGGCACATTCTGAGGGCCCACAACCCCTTTCTATCCATCCAAATTGGTATGGGAGAAAAAGAAATAACCTAGAAGCCATTTGCATATTATTCATTCAATAAACATGTGTCACACACCTATTATGTGCCAAGCTCTGTCTTAAGAAAGGAAATAAAGAGCTACAGTATAGTATGAATGATATAATAAAGAGATGAAGAAAGTGCTGTAGGAACATGGAGCACAACAGTTACTTCTACCTGGGAAAGTCACTGGAGGTTTCACAAAGGAGGGTACATTCTAGCTGGGTCTTGACAAATGAATTCAAGTTTTTCAGGTCAATATAGAGACAGGGCTTTACAGAAAGAAAAGACATTTGCAAAAGCATGTTTGCTTTTGAGGACCCTTTAAGGGCCTGGCAGTGGTAGGATCTGCAAGGATTGGGGAAATTACCTTCCTCTTTCTAAAGAGCACTCAGTGTAGGCAGTGGGAATACAACAAGCACACAAATACTGATGATGCATTGTAAACAATGAGCAGTGGAATGACATGGTCTGACATATATTTTTAAATAAACTTTTTATCTGGATAAATTTTTATAGAAAAGTTGCAATGATAGTACAGAGAGTACAGAGAAATTCCATATATCCTTCATCCATTTTCTCTAATGTTAACATATTACATAATCACTGTACATTTGTCATTGATATAATATGATTAGTTAAACTTGGGACTTGTTTCAGATTTCAGTATATTTTCACTAATGTCCTTCCATGATCCAACCTAAGATATTATGCTGCATTTAATAGCATTTTAATTGACATATAATTCAAATGCCATAAAACCGTACTCTTGTAAAGCATACAGTTAAGTGATTTTTAGTAGTCACAAAATTATGCAACTATTATCACTACTTACATCTTTTTTTAAGAGAGAGAGGGACAGTGAGAGAGAGAGAGACAGAGAGAGAGAGAGAATCAATTTTATTTGGTTTTTCTTGTGGCTTTTGTTGCTCAACACTTAATCGTGTATGTGGCACTGGGGTTTGAACTCATGATTTTGCATGCCAGACAAGAGCCGTCACCACCAAGCCACTGCTCCAGCCCCACTACTTACATCTTAATATCTTTTTTTTTTTAAAGAGAGAGGGACAGTGAGAGAGAGAATCAGTTCTACTTAGTTTTTCATGTGGCCCTCGTTGCTGCAACACTCTGCTGTGTACATCGTGTTGGGGTTTGAACCCACATCCTCATGCATGCAATGCAAATGCTGAAACTGCTGAGCCACTGCTCCAATCTCTTACATCTTAATATTTAACAGGTTTTCTCTGAGACAGGGTTGTGCTTGTTTCAGTAATAAATTATGAAGAGCACAGGGCAGAAGCAGGAAGAACTAGTCAGGATTTGCAACAATGGGAATGATGGTTTCTTGAACAAGGGGCTGCGGCAGGGAAAGTAGTTAGATTCTATACATTTATTGAAAATATTGCTGACAGGATTTGAATCGGATGAAGTGGGAGAGATAATGAGGGTGTTCAAAGGTTGATCTGAGGGCCTGGAAGGTTGCAGATGCCTCTGATTGAGATGGAAAAGACTGTAGGGAGAGCAGGATTTGGGGAGACAAATGGGGACTCAGTTTGGTCATATTAAATTGGAGACAGCTGTTAGATAACCAAGTACAGACACAGAATATTCAGTTAAATGAATGAGGTCAGGGTAGAGGCTCTGTCTGCAAATATAAATATAAATTAAGTCATCATCATGTTTATGGTATTTAAAACCATGAAATTTGTGAGGCCCTGGGTTCAATCCACAGCACCAAAAATAAACAAATAAACCATTGCATACGATCAACAAGGGAGAGAGTGAAGATGGAAAGAAGAAAGATGGTGAGAACTAAGCCCAGAGACATTCCAACATGAAGATATTGGAAAGATGAGGAAGAATTGGCAAGGAGACAAAAGGGTGATTGAAAAGAGAAAGTGTAGTGTCCTGGCAGCTAAGCAAAGACCATTTTACAAAGAAAGGAGGGATCAACTGTGTTGAATGTGGCTAGCAGGTTATGAAAATGAGGACCAATAATTGACTACTAGATTTTGCAATATGGAGTACATTGGTCACCTTGATACAGGCTGTTTTGGTAGTGACGGGGATGAAAATCTGTTACGAGACAGAGAAGAGAAGTTAGAGACATTAATTATTACATAGCATTTTCAAGGATTTTTGCTCAAAAGGAAAGGAGACAATTGGGGTGGCAACTGAAGGTGAAGAGAGAGTTGAGTTAGAAGAGTTTTTTTGTTTATTTTGTTTTGCTTTGTTTAAGGTGGGAAAAGTAATAGCATCTTTGTGTGCTAGTGGAACAATTCAATAGAAGTCAACAAACTAAGCAAACAACAAAGGAACAAAAACACAAAACTGATATGATATAGGAGAGAGAGGAGAATTCCTGGGACAGTATCTGTGAGCTGGGGAGAGAGTGGGTCCTTGTTAAGAGCACAGAGTGTGCATTCTTGTCTTCAGGGGAGAAAGCAGAGGGCTTGGAGATAGGTGCAGTTTAGGGTTACACATGCCAGTGGGAGTTCTCGTGGATACAGTTTTCTGATGAAGGAGGAAGGAAGGACATCAACTAAGATTTAGGATGGGGGAGAAAGATCAGAGATTTGAAGAGAGAGGAGAATGTCATCTAGGAGAGTGGGAGAATGAATGTAATTTGATTGCTGATTAGCATTAAAGCTCCACTTGAAATTAGAGATCATAAATTGGAATTCATGTATTCATAAATTTGAAGAATGGTTGTGTGTTTCTTCAGCCCTATTTTGCTTTATGGATTCCAGCATAAAATAGGCAGAGTTGACTTTCATGAAGGTGTGGTTTTGCTGAGTGAATACAAAAAAGCAGTAGAGGGACAAAGGAATCGGGGGTATTTATGGGGATGTCATTGTCATGGTTGACCACAGAATTTAAGCTGGGCAGGGAAGGAGATAAGGACACAAGGGGGTGAGGGTCAGTGAAGAGATGGTAGGGGAAGCAGACTGTTGGAACAGAATCTAGGAGTGGACTGGAAGATCATAGTGGCCTGAGTGTGGGACACTTGTAATTACTACTGATAAAGATGAGGTCCAGGGTATGAGTGACTGAGGTGGGGTTTGGGGTCAACATTTCTGGAGGAGAGGAGTTTAAGGAAACAAAAGTCCCAGAGGTTGGAAGGCTCATCTATGTGGGTATTGACATTGCTAGGAATTATGGAGAAAATAACAGTGAACCAGCAGCTGGCTATTCACGGGGCAGTAGATGGATGAGTGGGTGGCATAATCTCATGATATGAGATTCGAAGCTGGAGGTATTTTGTTTTGTTTTGCCTTTTGAAGGAGGGAAATGCTCTGAAAGCATGGATGAAAAGCTAACAACATATATCCACTTCCTGGCCCACTGATTAAAGGGTGATGAGAAAGGAAGCAACCAGCAATTTGGAAGCTTTGGGGGAGCCATGACCTCTGACACAGCTAGGTTTCAATTACAGCAAGGAGGGGAAGGGAGCATTCAGATGAGAGGTTTACAAAAAGATTTTTTTCCCAATGACTGATTTTTAGAAGGCACAGGGAAAGGTTTGCATGGGGAGAAGGAGAGACAGCATGAGAAATGATGATATACAGAGCTGAATGGGAATCAGAGTTCTGTAATCAGGGATGGCCTGGGAAGTTGGGCTTCTTGCCATGATTGACATGACAAGAAGGACAAAAGGTCAAATGAAACAAATTATAATGCAGACAGATGGCCCTAGAACAGACAGTGGTTGTGTGTTGGGTATGAGAGGATCCCTGTTTCTTCTTGATCCCTGATGTTAGAAGCCTAGAGACTGGCAGAGGTGCTATTCTTATTCTGAATGCCTGGTCTTTCTCCACTTCACACATCAATAATTGTTGGGAAAATAAAAAAGAGCCACCAGCCGGGTGTGGTGGCAGTGCATGTGCATACCTGTAATCCCAGCAGCTTGGGAGGCTGAGGCAGGAGGATCGAAAATTCAAACCCAAGGACTCCAAGGGCAATATACAATAAGCACTTCGTTTCAGAGGGAGAGATGACTTGAATAATTTGGTTCTTGTCACCATGCTAGGCGTTTTGGGCGTTCAGGTGCTGACCTGAACTTGATCTGTTGCTTTCCAATTAAAACTGTTTACCCACCGTGGAAGGGACCAAGCACCCAAACAGAGACACCATCAATCAATCCAACCAGAGAGAAGGACATCTCTCAGTGCAGCAACAATGGGGAAAGAAACCCAAGAACCTCGATTCAGCTACTCAGTTTAGACAGCAGACCTACAACCCTCCTACTGAAACCCTTGAGCTGGGAATGAGTCCAGATCCAGCCAGCCAATTTCTAGAGAATCCTCAAGGGACTGAAAAACTGGTCACTGGAGTTGAAGGAGAGTCTGATAAATTTCATGAATCAACTCATGAGATGCCAGAGTTCCTTCAAGCCTCTGATCTCTGGTGCTGTCCTGATGGGAGCTTTGTCAAAAAGATCATAATCCATGGCCATGGCGTGGACAAACCCAAGCTAGGCTCTTGCTGCTGCATACTGGCTTTTGGGTTTCCTTTTGGGTCAGGGTTTTCAGAAGGCTAGACAGAGGTAACTGTGGGCATTGGGCCTTGGAGGGAGGAAACTTAGGGAGTGCTCATAGAGAAATGCTTAGAGTCCATGTGTCAAGTCGAGGAAGCAGAACTTCAGCTCCCTGGGCACCCTGGGCCTCCTTTCAGGCTCACACTGGACTCCTTCACTCAGGGCTGGGACTCTTGGGCGCTGGCTATCAGTGAAAAGGAGGTCCTTGCCAAAGAAGAACATACAAGGGGCACAGAACTATTTCGAGCTGGGAACCTTGAAGGAGCTGCCTATTATTATGGACGGACTCTTCAACTACTGCTGACTTTACCCCCACCTGCTCCTCCAGAAGGAACTGTCCTTCATGCCAATCTTGCTGACTGCCAGTTGCTGCTAGGGCAGCCCCAGCTGGCAGCTCAGAACTGTGACCGGGTGTTGGAGCGAGATCTTGGCCATTTAAAGGCCTTATAGAAGAGGGGTTGCCCAGGCTGCCCTTGGGAACCTGGAAAAAGCAACTGCTGACCTCAAAAAGATGCTTGCAGTAGACCCCAAAAATCGAGCAGCCCAGGAAGAGTTGGGGAAGGTGGTCATTCAGGAGAAGAAACAGGATGTGGGGCTGGCTCAGGGTCTGCGCAAGATGTTTGTCTGATTAAAAGTTAAACCTTAAGAGACAGGAAAAAGAAAAAAAAAGAAAGTTCAAACCCAGCCTCAGCAACTTAGCAAGGCCCTACACAACTTAGCTAGACCATGTCTTAAAAAATAAAAATGGCTGTGGATATGGATCAGTGGTTAAGTGCCCCTGGGTTCAAGTCCTAGTACCAAAATCAAAACAAGAGCCACCAAAAAACAACCAGCCAACCAAACTAGCTACCATTTATGTAAAATACCCTCAACCTGTAAATGAGGCTAATAATGATATTTTCCCCATAAATGAGGCAAATGATACTTTCCCCAGGGCTGATGTGTGAGCTGGCAGTGACATCGGCTGTTATACCAGCACTATGCTGAGTGTTTTTAATCATCTCATTTCATCCTCAAAATAACCCTGTGAGCTAGGTACTATTATTACGCGTGTTATGCAGATAAGTAAATTGAAGTCCAGAGGAATTAGGTTCCTTATTCAAGTTCACACAAGTAGTAAATGTCAGAGTCCAAATTTGAATCAAAATCTATCTGACTTCAAAATTCTTATATGCAGGGCTGGAGTGGTGGCTCAGCAGTTACAGTGCTTGTCTTCTAAGCACAAGGACCTTAGTTCAAACCTCAACACCACATATACAACTAAGTGTCAGAGCAATGGAAACCAGATAAGAAACTAAATAAAATTGATTGATTCTCTCTTTCTATCTCTCTCACTGTCCCTCTCTCGTTAAAAAAAAAAAATCCTTATATGCCTTGTGCCTTCTCCCCTTCTTCTGCTTGTTTATATTTTCACATGGATAAGAGCTTTGGTAAAGTACTCAGGAAATGGTGAAAATGTTAAGAATTATATTTATTATGCAGCAACCATATATTTTGCAGGTGCTTTACCTCATTTTTAAAAATCACAATATGGAGGGCTGGAGCAGTGGCTCAGCGTTTAATGTGCTTGCCTGGCATGTATGAGGAGGCAGGTTTGAACCCCAGCACCACCTACACAACGACTATGTGTCAGGGAAGCAAAGGCCAGATGGAAAAAATAAATAAAATTGATCTCTTTTTCTCTTTTTCACTCTCTCTTAAAAAAATAATCAAATCAAATCACAATGTATGGTGTACAATGCAGATGAGGACACTGAGACTCAAAGAAGTTGAGAGACTTGACCAAATAAATCATACAGACTAGTAAATGGCACAGCTGGCATTCAAAATTAGAGCAGTCTATTACCAAAGCCTGCGTTCTTATCACACCCGACTGCCTTCACCATTCTTTCCAATGCCAACCTGTCAGCTTTCCAGCTCCCCTCCCTTTCTATCAGCTCTCCTGTCTCTCTAGCCCCTATGACTTCATAGGTGATTCTAATAAGTATCCCAGATTGATCATCACTGGCATATAGGTGTATAATTAAGTGAGCTGGAACTTAATGTGATTGTCTCCAAGGATCTGCTGCACACTGTGGCACAGGATGAGAGGAGGCATGGGGGACTCAGTTCAGCTTTGGTAGAATGAACACACAACATCAGCAGTGTTTCTGAACCTGTTTCCTCAGCTGTAAAATAGGAAGAATATTAATACTTCTTAAGATTGTAGTAAACATTAGATGAGGCAATATAAGGAAAAGTCCTAGCATGGTGCCTAAATCAGGTGCTTAATAATGCTAAGTCCCATTGAGGGTATAGGGAGCGAGTCAGGATTTGTTCACTCCTGTTCTATTATGCCTTACTGTTGTGACTGATGTTAGTGGTAACTATCACTCTTAATATGTGAGCCATGCAGTTGACAATATGGAGTCATCACAGAGAAATAAATGTGAGTCTTCCCCGTTCACCCCCATTTTCAATGGATGGGGAGAGCAGCAGTGCTCTGCCCCTGCAAATGTCTGGTTGCCTTTAAAGGTTGGAAATTACCTAGCTTTCTTAGATTCTGTCTGATGTGTTGCTAAGGGTACTGGTGGAAGTAGGAGGGGCATTCAACTGAGGGTTTATAATCTCTTCCTCCTTGGAGACTCAACTCCTCCTTCCCCCACCCCATTGCCCTGCACCTTGGGTTGCCAGGTGACCATTGGAAACTCTCATCCTCTCTGTACTCCAGTGCTTCTCACCTTCCTCTGTGAAGTCTGTCAACTCTGTGCTAATGACACAGAGTGTCTAGCTCAGACCTGGATGGATAGAAGGTTGAGTCCAAGGGGATGTCTGTGTTCCCTGTCTTGAGCATTCTCATTACCAGTGCCCCCAGCTCAAAACTGCAGGTCATCCTTTATTCCAGACTGCACTTGTCTTGTTCATCCCATTGTTCATGAAAACCATCTATTTTATCTCCCATATTTCTCCAGAACTCATCTCAGTTATGCTCCATGAACCTTTTGTTTGTTCAAGGGTTGCCTCTCTCTCTCTTTTTTCCCCTCTGATTTCTGTTATTTTCCCCCTTAGATATAGCAGCCTGAATGGAACTTCTTGTCTGCAGTCTTGCTGTCTCTAAATGCTCTCTGATCACTTTCACTCCAGTACTTAGACTCACCAGGGGTTCCCCATCAATACATAATAAATCCATTTGCCTATCACTATAGGTCCTTCCCGTCTTCCCAGCTCCATCTTCGGTAACTTACCCTTCAGGCAGTCCATGCTTCACCCACATTTACTCCAAACCTATAGCCCCAACATAGCATCCATTAAATTCATTGTAAAAATATTTTAGAACAATCTCAGATTTACAGAAAAATAGCAAAAATAATAACAGAGTTCCCATTTACCCCACACTCAGTTTCCCCTGTTATTAACATCTTATATATTAGTATGGTACAACTCTTATAATTAACCGATAGTGCTAAATTATAATTAACTAAAGTTATAGTTTATTCCATTTTTCTTACATTTTATCCAATATGCCCTCCTCCCCACTTTTGGTCCTAGGATCCCATCCAGAATACCATTTATATTTAATTGTCCTATCTCTAGGCTCTTCTTGGATGTGAGAGTCACAGCCTGGGTTTTTCCCTCCTGCTTAGTGACTACCTTTCCTCTTTCATTCTCTGCCATTTGACTTTGTTTTTTTAAAAGAGAGAGGGGCCATGAGAAAGAGAGAGAGAGAATCAATTTTATTTAGTTTTTCATGTGGCTTTCATTGCTTCAATATTTCATTGTGTATGTGAGGCTGGGGTTTGAGTCCACATCCTCATGCATGACAGGCAAGCACTATAACCACTGAACCACTGCTCTAGCCCCTGCCATTTAACTTTTTTTTCTTTAAGAGAGAAGCAATATTTATTTACTTTTTCATGTGACTTTCATTCCTCAGACACTTCATTGTGTACGTGGTGCTGGGGTTTGAAATCACGTCCTGGTGCTTGCCAGTCAAGCGCTGTAACCCCTAAGCCACCGCTCCAGCCCCAACATTTTTTTTCTAAAGAGAGAAGAACAGAGAGAGAGAGAGAGAGAGAGAGAATCAATTTTTATTGAGTTTTTCACATGGCTTTCATTGCTCTGACACTTAGCTGTGTATGTGGTGCTGGGGTTTGAACCTGTGTACTTGTGCATGCCAGGCAAGTGCCGTAACTGCTGAGCCACTTCTCCAGCTCTGCTATTTGACTTTTAAGATTCAGTTCCAATATCCTCCCTTCTGGGGGGCCTTTGCTGACCAACCTGCCCATCAACCTGGATTAAATGCTTTTCCTTAACTTTCTATACTTACCAGCTATATTGCAAGTATCTAGAACAAACCTGTCTTCCTCCAAGATTGCAGGCTCTCTGAGGGCAGGGGCCAGGTCTACAGCTCCAGCACCAGGAACAGGCTCAGGGTCTTGCCAAGAATAAGCACTCAATGAAGACTGGCAGAGTAGCTGAGCATGGAGGCATACACCTGTTATCCCAGATACTTGGGAGGCAGGAGGATGGCAAGTTTGAGGCCAATCTGGGTAACACAGAAAGACCCTATCTCAAAATAAATAAATAAATAATTTTTAAAAAGGAATTATAGTTCAGTGGCAGAGTGCTGTGTTCAATTCCCAGTACGGTAGCTACAACAATATACAAACAAAAAACAAAACACTGGCAAAATAAAAGTGAGTGATCCTTGCTGGGATCAAGGCCTCTCTCCTCCTCCATCAGTTCTGCCCCTCAGAGGCTGGGAGGCCCAAGGCTCCTCTTGGGGCCTCTGTAGAATGAATGGGTGCACTATTTTCTTATGCACTTTTCTCTCAGAGCTATTGTGGGCACCAGTCCAGGCAGATCATCTGATATTTCTGGGATCTCATGTGATCAAAAGAGGAGGTCTTATCATCTTTATCACACATGCAAGGAATCCGAGGCTCAGAGAGGCAAAGTGTGTGTACTTTACCAAAGATCACTCAACTGGTAAATGGGTTAAGTGGGACTTGAACCCAAGCTTTTGTGACTCACTCTCAACTACACCAGGGCTCTTCTCACTGGACCACACTATTTTCACATGTAAAAAGCGAGACCTAACTACAAGGAACAATTAAATGCGTACTGGAGCCATGCCTCAACATCACAGCCTCCTCTGAAGGGACTATTTTATGTTATCTCTTTATCTGTTTTGCAATGAGGTCTCACTATGTTGCCCTGACTGGTCTTGAACTCCTGGGCTTAAGCGATTCTCCTGTCTTAGTATCCCCAGTAGCAGGGACTATAGGCACACACCACTATAACTTTACAGGAACATTTGATTTTTATTTATTTATGTGTAGTAACCAGGATTGAAACCAGGGGCACTCTACCACTAAGCTAGATTCCCCAGTCCTTTTTTATTTATCTTGAGACAGGATCTCACCAGGTTGTCCAATCTGCCCTTGAACTTGTGATCTGCTGTCTGATCCTTCCAAGTGGCTGGAATTATAGGAATGCACGCAGGGCACAGTTTACTAAAGAGCTGTTTTACATAGGGCTGCAGACTGAATCTTTCTGTTTCCTCAGCTATACTTGCAGAGGAATAGATAAGAAAGGTAAGGGAGGAGAGAGAGAATAAGCAGAGAAAATACAAGGTGTTCCTGAAGTTGGATGTTGTGTTCAGGTTGCCATGAGGTTCCATTTTTTGAGAAAAGAAAGTGCCCTCTTAGGATAGTATCCTGCCCCACTGGCTGCTGCTTTGTCAACTGATTGAGCCCAAGGCTGGCCTGGAAATTTACCACCAGTGGGGGTAATTAGTCCTTTAATTTCCTTGCAGCAGAAGTTTGCTCAGGCAGTTCCCAGCCCTCCTTTCTTGGGCTCCTCCCTCTGCACACTTTCCTATACCTGCATCTCCCCAGGAATCTGAGACCTGGCCTGGAGCTGGTTCTGGGGGAAAGAATAGCAGATTGAGGGCAAACTGTAAGCTGAATGAACATGACTCATGTTTATATAGAGCTTTACAGCTGCCAAGGCACTTCACAACACTCATCTCACTTTATCCTCCCAACAATATGGAGACAAAGATATTATTATCAATGTTAATTGGCAGCTAGCAAGTCTACTCTTCAGAAAGTCAAGTAACTGGTCCAAGGTTACATGCCAGGCAGTGGCAAAGCAGGAATTGGAAGTCTGATGTGCATAATCCCCAAATTCATATTCTTTCTGCTGTCCCTCACAGTACCTCTTCATAAGTGCTTACAGTGTTTAATTAAAGGACACATAAGTGCCAAAGGAACACTAAGGATAAGGGGATGATGAGAATTAGAGTAATTTCAAGAGGCTTCTTGGGAGGTGATCCCATGCCTGAGATGGGAACAGAAGTGGGTGCCAAGAAGCATAGTTCTCCGCCCCCTGCCAGTCTTATTCCAAAGGAGTTTAAAGTGGCAGGCAAAAATTAGACATAGTGAGGGACCTCACCATTTTTTGTTTGTTTGTTTGTCTGGTCCTGACTCTAGCCTAGTTCCCCACACTCCCTAGGTATGCCATTCCAAATCATCTCTGAGCTGTTCATTCAAACATTCAAAAGTAAAACCACTACAAGGATTTATAGAGTTTATATGTAGGGTTTGCATAAAAGTCACTAAAAGAGTTTATTATCTCATGGAGGAGGCAAACGCTGTAGCACTTCATGTATTGTTTGGTTAGAAAGAGAGTAGAATGGGGGTCTGGAGTTGTGGCTTGGTGGTTACAGAGCTTACCTGGCATGTGAGAGAGGACTTGGGTTCAAACCTCAGCACCACATACACAACTAAGTGTCACAGTGGCGAAAACCAGATGAAAAACTAAATAAGGTTGATTCTCGTTCTTTCTCTCAAGAAAGAAAGAAAGGAAGGCAGGAAGGAAGGAAGAAAGAAAGGCAGGCAGAATAGGGGTGAGGAAGAATGTGAGGTCAGACCATTTGGTTCATCTGTATGACCTTAGCAAGATAATTTATTCTGAGTCTCAGTTACTTCATCTGTAAAACGAGCATGAAAAGGGAACTTCTCCCAGAAAGTTGTGGTAAGAATTACCATGGTGCCTGGCACACTCTGTCTAGCAAATGGTACCCAGTCATTACTTCCACCTGTGAGTACTGGAGGAATATAAGTCATAGAGGGGTCACGTTTGAGCTGAAGTCTGAATGGTAAATAGGGACTGGTTCAGCGGGGCAGGGGATAAGGCTGTTCCAGGCAGAGGGAACAGCATGAGGAAAGCACAGAGATGGAGGAACACAGTGTTTGGAACTTCAGAAGCAGCCCAGGGTGGTGAGAACATAGGGAGAAAAGAATGGAGAGGGGTGACAGGAGCTTAAGTCACTGAAAACATTAGGTTAGAAAATCAGGGATAACATTCTAGCAACCTGGAATCAGAATAACTTAGGGGTTAAATCTCTGGCTCGAACACTTTCTGACTTGGAACATTTGCAAGTGCTCTCTAAGTTCCTCTCAGTACCTCTTGGAGTTGCGGCTCACCTCAAAGAGCTGGTTGGGAGGATTGTTAAAGTAATGCATGAAAAACACTTGTCACAGTGCCTGACACTTAGTACTCAGTTCATGTTAGCAATTATTATTTGATTGTAGTAATAATTCTTTTATGTCCTGATGTAGAATACATAATATCTTTAGAGCTCCACAGAACTAAAAGGGGCCCTAAAAATCCTCTAGTCTAATATCCCTATTTTAAAGATGAGCAGATCCAAGGCCCAGGGTGTAGAGTGTTCATAAGTCCACAAAACAAATGAGTGGATGAGTGGTAGAATTAAGTCATCATGAGTTCCTGACTCCCAACCCGTACATTGTAGCATCATGTTGTCAGGCTGTTTCTAAGAGGTTCCTCCTCCTTCCTCGGATGGTTATCCCACCATCCTTTATAAATAAATTTCAAGGCTTTTGTTTTATGGAGTCAGTGTTGATCCTATTTTTAGAACACTCTGGCACCTGTATGCAAATGATCTTCAGGGGATTAGTCTGCTATGGTTACTCAGGCCAAATCCCCAAAGAAAGTAGCTATGAGACACAGAGGGAAAGCACAGCCCCGAGCACTCCTGATCTCTCTTTCTAGTTAAGTCCCAAATGTCCTGAGAAGTTCAATTTAAGCTGTTACCTGCCCTGTATATATCAACTCCTTGTATCTCTTTTTAGAAAGGAGTTCAGTGTTAGATCCCTGGGCCAGTCCTCAAGCTGAGGTTTTAGTTTTGGAATGTCACGGCAGAAGCTGCTATGGGAACTCAGGACTGTGGGTACTATCAGTGATGGTGCTGGCTTATGTTCTGGGGAAACGGTTATGCTTTCAGGAAAATGAAGTAATGTGAGGGATTTTAGAGAGAAAAGAACCAAGACTCATGAGATGACAAGAAAGAGAGGAAGGTAAGGTCTCAAACACTTTCCCACAGAGGTCAGGTCTTTGTCTCTTGACAGAAGCAGCAGTGTTCCAATCACAACACACTTACCATTTAGCACTTACTTACCAAGTCCTCCTGGTGACAGGAGCATCATTTGTTCTCTTCAGGACAGTGTCCCTGTGTCTTGGCCTGGTCTAGCTTCAGCCTCACTTCTTATGTACTTCACCATCTAGTGTTTTAAACATTGTGTTTCAGAGAATCTAAAAAATTGTCAATTGTAAGAAACATCCTTATTACAGAGATGCTAAAAGTTAGAAAAGTGGGCATTTTAACATCTTTGAAATATATTTTATACCTCAGTAAAAATGGAACTACATATACTCTTCTCAGATGCTATGTTGTTTTAGCCCTTCCTGTCTTCATTTTTAGCTGTTTATTATGTAAAATTTCAAATATATATTTAACTCAAGCAGAAAGAGTAAATAGAACATGAACCCCACCATCCAGCTATAATAAATATCAATTTATGGTTTTTCCTCCATGTTTTTCCCATATTTCCTCCCTGGACTATTACTAATAAGAATAGCAACTGCCAGTATGTACTATGGATTTAGTTTTTTTTAATTTTTAAAAAAATTTTTTCTTTTTTTAAAAATTTTTTATTAGTGCATTATAGTTTTACATATGATGTGATTAGTTGTCACATATTCCTAGATGCACAGAAATCAGCAAAGAATTTGTTCAATAGTCACTCTGGTTTTTTCTTAATTATAAAAGCAATATATGTTCATTTTAAAATATTTTGAAGTTATAGACAAACACACAAAAGAAAATATGACTGCTATTTTGGTTGGTTTCTTTCCAGCTTCTTTTCTATGAATTTTTAATATAGTGGAGGTTGTATTATATGTTCAATTTTACAACCTGCTTTTTATTTAACATTACAACATAAAAATACCTAACATTGGACTGGAGAAGTGGCTCAGGGTAAGAGTGCTTGCCTGGAATGCGTGATGACCTTGGTTCAATACCCAGCACCACACACACAACTAAGTGGAGGAAAAAAAAAAACAGATTAAAAATATTTTTAAAAATTCTCTCATTTGAAAAATATTTCTCTTTTGTAAAGAGAGAAAGACAATGAGAAAGAGAGAGAAACAATTTTTATTTAGTTTTTCATGTGGCTTTTGTTGCTCCAAGACTTCATTGTGTTCGTGGTGCTGGGGTTTGAACTTGCGTACTTGCCGATGCCGGGCAAGTAACGTAACTGCCGAGCCACCACTCCAACCCCATCTCTCATTCTCTCTTAAAAAAAACAAACAAACTCACATTATTAGAAAGTCTTTATGAGGGTCTGGTGTAGTGGCTCAGTGGTTATAGTGCTTGCCTGGCATGCATGAAGATGTGAGTTCGAACTCCAGCATCATGTACATGACAAAATGTCAGAGCAACAAAAGCCACATGAAAAACTAAATAAAATTGATTCTCTCTCTGTCCCTTTCTCTCTGAAAAAATAAATGTCTTTTTGAATGTTTTTAATGACTTCACTGTACTTTATAGGAAAGGTGTACCATATCCATTCATTAATTAATTTGGTCAAAAATATTTGTTGCAGGGACTGGAGTGGTGGCTCGGCGGTTACAGTGCTTGCTTGGCATGCACAAGCACACGAGTTCAAACCCCAGCACCCATGTACACAACTAAGTGTCGGAGCAACGAAAGCCGTGTGAAAAACTCAATAAAAATTGATTCTGTCTCTATATCTCTCTTTCTCACTGTCTTTCTCTCAAAAAATAAAAATAAATTTGTTGCAGGGCTGGAGAGGTGACTCAGTGGTTAAAGCACTTGCCCGGCATGCGTGAGTACGTGAGCTTGAACTCCAACACTACATGCACAACAAAGCTTCGGAGCAATGAAACCACTCATGCAAAACTAAATAAAATTCATTCTCTCTTTCTTTCTCTCTCTCACTGTCCCTTTCTCTTAAAAAAATATTATATATATATATATATATATATATATATATATATATATATATATATATTTGTTGTACTTAAGTTGTATTGAGATCTCTAAACTAGTAAAAGAATGAGGTCCTGTCGTTAGCTGCTCAAAGTTTATTTTTCCCTCACTGATTGAGTACTTTAACTACTTTCCAATTTGGGACTGCTATGAATAATGTTGCAATGATCATCCTCATTTGCAAAATTTCTCCTGGGTTTGATAGGTTGTTTCTTTTAGACAGATTCTAGTGAAATTCCTATTTTATTTTATCTTTGTGGAAATCAATTGTCATCTAGTCTTAATTTAACTAATTCAGTAGGTAAAATATTGTATGTCATGATTCATGATTTCACATTGTATTTCTCTGATTGCCTGTTGGACAGTCATCTATTAACCATTTCTATTCTGTGAATTGTCTGACAAGAAAACTATTTTTTTTTTAAAGAGGGGGGACAGTGAGAGAGACAGAGAAAGAGAGAAACAGCTTTATTTAGTTTTTCACATGGCCTTAGTTGCTCCAACACTTAGTTGTGTACGTGGTGCTGGGGTTTGAACCCGGGTCCTCGTGCTTGCCAGGCAAGCGCCGAAACCGCTGAGCCACCGCTCCAGCCCCAAGAAAACTATTTTTATCACTTGCAATTTCTCAGTGCCAGACCTGACTCTCTTCATTTCCTTTTACTTGCTGTGACCTGAGGATATATTAAGTAAAATCTTGTTCCAAGCTTTTCTTTTTCCTCCTGGCCCTCTCCCACCTCACTTTCCCCCTCACATTCTCCTGTCTTGAAGGGGAGTTGGGTGAGTCATGTAAAGGATACAGCAGGTGGCAAATTAAGTGAATTCTCCAGAGAGACTTCTCAGAATTCTGTGAATGGTGCTGATGTCAATTTGGAGGCAAAAAGAGTGAAGAGGAAATGGGTTGGCAACTCTGAAGCTAAATTTGTCTGTGCAAAGCACTGGAATATTTTAGTTCATTCAGCAGACATCTTTAGAATACCTGCTGTGTGTCCAGATATGTGTGGGGTATTCATGAGGACTTATTTGCTAGAGAAGACACAAATGAAATAAATGATAATGAGCAATTAACCATGTACATGTCAGAGAGATTCAGACTAAGTGGATGTTCAGCAGACTGTTGGAAATTTCCATCTGTAACTTGGAAGTGAGAGCCCAGGGGAAGGTAAGAAGCTGGTGTAGGAGACGGAAAAAACAGGAAAAGATGACAGGAAAGAACCAGAAAAGTGAGGTATCACAGAAGCCAGGATACAGGGTTTCAAGAAGAGGGGTGTGGTTTTCCTTGCTGGGGATTGAACCCAGGGTTGTGTGCATGCTAGACAAGCACTCTACCATTGAGCTAGTTTCATCCCCACCCCTTTTTATTTTTAGTTTGAGACAGGGTCTCACTGAATTGCCCAGGTTGGCCTCAAACTTGGAATCCTCCTGCCCAAATCTCCTGAAAAGCTGTGATTACAGGCGTGTGCCACAGCACCCAGCTTGATTAAATTATTTTTGCAGCCAGATGGCAAGCACCGCTCTAGACACTGAGGGTACAGAAATGATAAGGCACAGCCTCTCTTCCACAGTCTAAATGAGGGGTATATGGGAGTGGAAACAAATTCCTGACACAGGTGCCATGATCCATTCATTCAACAAGTGTTTATTGACTATCTAAGCTATACCAAATACACTGAAGAACAATGAAAGGAGCTTTATGATTTTCGTTTATCCACTTGAAGTAGAATGTGGTGGTTGTATCTTAGGGGAAATCATAGAAATCAAGAGCCACATCTGTGAGAGTTTTTGAAGGTTTTTTTTTTCTAGGAGACCAATGCCAAAAACAAGAATACATATTACTCATCTCTCTGGGCTTTGGTTTCCCATCTGTAAAACGAGGGAGTTGACTCTGTGTGTACCTATCCTAGGATTTGTCACGTGGATGGCAAATTCCCCACTAGACTGAGAGAATTCTGAGGGTAGGGATCACATGTCTTATTCACTGGCACAGTAGACTCAGTAAATAAATGTATGTGGAATTGATATTCTCACAAGGCTCTCCTAGCTCTAACAGTCTGTGATCTGCAACTGCTAAAATGAAAGCCAAAGTATTTTCCAATAAGAATGGTGAAGAAATTTGAAACTGGATCCTGAAGGACTTCCCAAGACAGGCACCTTTTGACCTGGACTTCAAAGCCTAGGTAGGGTCACAAAATGCTTTATATCTCTCAATGCTGGATCCCAATGGCCCTTTTCTTACCTTCTTCCCTGAAGAATCTAACCAGTTACTACCTATGTGTCCTTGGATTCCAATTTTCTTATCTGTTTCCTCCCATTCCCATGAGTCATAATGCTTGATTCCCAGCTGCTGCAAAATACACAGGGCTTGAGGTTGAGCATCTATAGTTCTGAAGGTGGGGATGCTTCCCTGGTTGCCCATCTTCCCTATCCCATTCTGGCCACAAGGGATTGAATTGAAGAGGGGCAGAGAGAGAAGACTCACTGGGGGAGTGATTTTGCAACAGAGAAGGACTCAGTGGTGGAAGCACTAGAGTTAACCTCTCACTCAAGGTGTGACCTCCCAAGTTCTGCCACTGCTCTGGGCCTCCCTCTCTTTGTCTACAACATTGAAAGGAACCAAAACGAGGAGGTGGTGTGTATGATGTCACAGGCCCTATTTCATTTGACCCTGAAGTTCTAAGTGAGTTTTCCTAACTCAACACATACTCAACCTTTGAGTTTCAATCACTAACCTTCTTGTGAAGTGCCTACTATGTACTGAGCACTATAGTTGAGGTTCTGAGGCTTAACTAAATACGATTGGTTCCATGATGTGGAACCAATTGTACAGTGATACAATTCCAAACTTTCTATGGGCAGAGAAAGAAGTTACTTTGTGTATTAGATTGTTAGGGAAAACTTCAGAGAAGACTTTTGAGTAAGGTCCTATGTTATAAAAGAAAAGGGGCTGCCCAGGCAAAGCCAGCATATGCAGAGGGGCGGGATGGAAGGAGCACTGTGTTTGGGAGACCACAGATAGTCAGTCAAAACTGGAGCTCATCAGTTTAAGGAATGAGACACAAGGAACTGGAAGAAGACACCTGAGCTAGATCCTGGAGGATCTGAATCTATTGAGAAGCTGTGGGCTCTGGAAAACCAAGGAAGGGATTTAGACACAGAGGGAGATGATGAGATTTGAGTTTTAAAAAGACCTATCTGACATTCAGTGTGTTCTATCCACAATGTTGCAGGCACCCAATAAATTCATCCTTTCAACAAATATTTATTGAAACGCTTTATGTGCCAGGTGCTGTGCCAGGTGCTGTGCCAGGCATTGGAGACACAAGAGTAAGTGAAACCAGACATCCTGTTCTTGTGGCACTTGCAGTTTGGCAGGGAAGACAGATTCTAATCAAATAATTATACAAATAAATACAAAATTACAATGGGGATGAGTGCTACAAAGGAGAAGCACATGGTGCCGGGAAAGCATGTAATTGGGGAGCATTTGAGTTTGCCAGGATGGTCAGTAAGGTTATGCTGAGCTGAACTCTGAAGGAAGGATGATGTTACCTTGAAGAAAGGCACAGGAAGGGGCCTTTCCTGCTTCAGAACCCTTATTCAATACAGGTTTATCTTCTACAGTAAACAGATACTGTAGACTTTAAGCAAGTACCCTGTTGTATCTATCTGTTTATCTATCCTGGCACAAAATCAGTGTCCTGTAAAAATTTGAAAGAGAAGGAGATAAATCCTTTAGGCCCTTTAGATATTTGGAGATAGCAGTACTATTCCCCATCCCTCAGGGCTTAACATCTTACTTCAGCAGGTTTCAAACTCCTTTCATTTGTTCTGGTCACTCCGCTAATTGTCAAAGTCCCTGTGACAGGTGATTGAAAACATTAGTGATGAAACCTTGTGAAAAGAGCACTGGTCTCTTGGAGACATAAGACCTGGTTTTACTTAAGTCCCCTTTCATCAGTCCCTGTCGTTTGCCTCTTTATGCCTTAGTTGCCCCTTTTGTGGAATGGAGATATTAGTCCTCTCAAAGTTCTGGGAATTAATGAAGATAATAAGAAAAAAAACCATTGTAAACCTTAAAAGTTAAACACAGGATTTAAATATTTGGAAGACTGCCACATGAGTGAAGCAGTAGATTTTATTCTTTGTTTCTCCAGAGAACAGTTAAATCAATGGATAAAAAGTACGGCATGTAGATTTCAGCTCAAAGAAAGCAAGAAATGTTCTAAAATTAGAACTGTTGTCAGTGGAATGTATTCTTTGAGAGGTGATGTGTGTCCAGTATTGGAAATATTCAACGTAAGTGTGGCATTGAAGGAATTCCTATTTTGAGTGAGGGGATAGACTGAATAATTTCTAAGTTTCCTTTTTTTCCCTTTAAAGATAGAAGGACAGTGAGAGAGAGATATATAGAGAATCAATTTTTATTGAGGTTTTCTTGCTCTGACACTTAGTTGTCTACATGGGTGCTGGGGTTTGAACCCGTGTGCTTGCGCATGCCGGGCAAATGCCATAACTGCTGAGCCACCACTCCAGCCCCCCTAAGTTTCCTTTTAACTTTAGAATTCAACAATCTGATGGTCAAGACAGGTGGGAAAGCTGGGAGAGGCCACATGTGGCAGAGAATATGGGCTAGACAGATATGTGGAGCTGACATGGGTGTGGCATGTGTGGGTGACAGTGAAGGAGCTCTATAGAGTGGATGAAGGGTCTATGTTGGAGTGAATAGTAGTTGAGCCCCTGTGTTCTATACACATATGCTTTCATTTAATATTTCTAAGAGGTTTCCAGCCTACACTCTGGTGGAAGGCAGAGTCCTTGGAATTGTCCCCAGAAGCCTTAGCCATGGTTGGAGGGCCTCATGTCTGGGAAGCTACAGAACTGGGTCCTGTTGTATGGGGCAGAGGAAGAATAAGAATATGCAGTCCAGTTGGCGGTAGGCTGTGTTGAAAATACACAGGCTTTAGTCAGTAGACCAAATCTGTATCCTAACTGTGCTTTTATTTCTTCTTGCAGTATTAGGGACTGAACCCATTAACTCTGCTTATTTATAGCTTATGACTTGTGCAATTTACTTAACTTCTGTGACCCTCTGTTAATGCATATATAAAACAGGCATGTAAACTTGACCTGCTTCAGGCTGAAGTAACAAGAGCAATTATATAGAGGAAAAATTGTTTTGAAAAGAGCACAGGCTTTGAAATCAGACAGACCCGAGTTTGATTCTGAGTTTGCCATGAATTGACTGCAACATCTTGTGGCAAATTATTTGACATTTCTTTATCTGTGAATAGAGGTAAAAGTATTTCAGAAGGCTATTTTGAAAATTAAATAAAATGGAAAAAGTACTCAGTATGTGGCACATAGCAATGCTGAACTAGCAGTTTTATTTTGTTACCACAAATAATAAAAAGATCTCATATGTAAGGCACTTATCAAAGTACCTGGTGCATAGTAGGTGTTCAGTTGACATTACTCTCCATTCCCTTATCTATGTGTCTATCTGCCTCACTGATAGAGCTGCTAGAAGCTAGGGCAGTGGCTTGCTCACTCTGGTGTCCATTCTTTGCCATAATGCTTTGCCTGTATGAAGAGTTCAATGAATGTCTATTGCGTAGAAGCGAATTGATTGCTTTTGATGACATGGTCTCCTTCCTCAAGTAGCCAGTGAGTCACTGCTCTTTCTTTCTCCTCCTTCCTGTCTCCTCTTTGGTTCTATTTCTGACTCTCATCAGTGGGAGAGGAATCAATGTTCGTCAATGTGATTTTTAAAAATAAAAGATAGGGGGAGGTTTAGGAGCAATTCTCGGGCTACTTTCCCTTGAGCAGAGAATAGTGAGAGCTGACTGCTTGTTTCCAAGCTTGCTTTTCTTTAAGTGAAATGACAATAACATCAACAGTAATAGTAGCTACTATGAACTTTACTAGGCACCTACCATGTGTCTGCCAGACTCCAGCCATTACATTATCTCTATTCTTCACAGAATCACTTCAAGGTTGATATTATTATCACTACTTTATAGATGAGAAAATTAAGGTTTAATAATTTTTAAAAATTGATTTTAAAAGTTAAATAATAATGAGACTCATATTTGATACCTCTTAAGATTCAGGCATTTAAAAACATTTTATTTAATTACAAAAACTCTACAAAACCCTAGGCATTTAATTTTTATTCCATATGTGAGGAACTAATCCTCAAAAAGATAAAGTGATCAACCTTTCCAAAATCATATGGGTAAAGCTGGGTGTCGTGGTACTCACCTATAGTCCCAGCTACTCAAGAGACTGAGGCAGAAGAATTTTAAGTTCAATGTCAGCCTAGGCAATTTAGAGAAATCCCACCTCCAAATACAAAGGTCTGAGGATGTAACTCCATGGTAGAGCACTTGCCTAGCATGTGAGGTTCAATCCCCAGTACTGGGGGGAAAAATCACATGGCTGATTTTGAAAGAGCTAGGAGTCAGACCAAGACAAGCCCATCCATTCCTTTTCTGTTAAGCCACATTGCTGTTTATTAAGGGAAGCATCACATTGAGACTCTGGAGGAATCCCAGACCAGGTTTGAATGGAGAGGAAAGTGACACATGGCATGAGACCTGTCTACTCAAGCTGGGCAGACTCTGGGAGGCTGTCCCAAGGATGAAAAAAAACAACAACAATAGTTAATAACGCCTGTATATAGCTTACTATGCACTAGGAACTCTTCCAAGTATTTTATATGTAACTTTCTTAATTCTCATAAAAATATGAGGTAGGCATTATTGTTATTACAACTATACGTATTAAGAAACAATTCCCTCAAAGGTAAATTTTCCAAGGGGGGGATTTCCCAAGAGCATGAATACCAGGAGACAGTGATCACCGGAAGCTATCTCAGAGGCTGCCTATCATTGGTGCATAGTAAGTTGGAGACCTGTGGTTTATATCCAGAAGTCTAACTCCAAAGACCATGCTTTTAATCTTAAAATAATATGGCTTTGCTGGCTATGGTGGTGCATGCCTGTAATTTACCTAGGAGGCTGAGGCAGAAGGATCACATATTTGAGGCCAGCCTGGGCAACTTAGCAAGACCCTGTCTCAAAATGAAATAATAAAAAGGGCTGAGGATGTAGCTCAATGGTAGAGCTCCCCTGGGTTCAATCCCCAGTAACTCATTGTTAGAACACCCCTGGGTTCAATTCCCGGTACCACAAAAATAAAAAAAAATGTTTTTTTTTGTTGTTGTTTTGCTTTTTTGTTTTGTTTTGGGTTTTGTTTTGTTTTGTTTTTGGTGCTCTACTACTGAGCTACATCTCCAGCTCTTTTTATTTTTTTATTTTGAGACAGTGTCTAAGTTGCTTAGGGCATCACTAAGTTGCTGAGGTAAGCCTGAAACTTGCCATCCTCCTGCCTCATCCTTCCTAGTCACTGGGATTACAGGAGTGTGTCACTGCTTAGCTTGGCCTTTTTGCTTAACAAGCAGCAACTGAATCTCTATTGTGTGGACATCCTTGTGTTAGGCACTAGCAGTACAGAAATGAAACTGACTCCATGTACAGGCTCTTTTAGGATTACATATTATGATTTCCACATCAGGCATCAATTGGGCTACAAGACTTCAAAGAGCTGGAGCACAGGGCCAGACTCCAGGGAGAGATGTGGGATTAGACACTCTTACAGAGGAACACAACATGACTTGGGAGGAACTGAGGAGAACTGAGACCTAGTGGCTGTTCAGGAGCTCAGACCTGTCTGGACCTCTGGATCAGGAAGGGTGACTTATTCTAAATCCTACAGGACAGTACTTAGGGGCTAAGCCTGCAGATCTCTGGCAGTCTATAGAGTTGGCTCTGCAAAGCTCAGGAAGCAGAGGCAAGGGCATGGGAGGAATGAATCAAACACTGCTGCAATGTTTCTTAGGTACACACAGAATTTTTGTGTAGATATAGCACACAGCAAGCATTTCTTTCTATAGCACCTAAGATTTCCAGTGTTAGATGTTTCCTCACTCATTCATTCACTTACCCATCTATCCGATTCATCTGTTCTTCCACGTGTTCATTTGTGACCTGGAGAAAATTTTATTTGCCAGAGAGAAGTGCTGTATGTGATCAGAAAGAATAGTCTGATAAATTGAGACGAAGAGTAAGATGCTCAAAGACATTGCTTGATAAACAGGAGATGGTGACATACGTGCTCTTCAAGAAGGGTGGATATGCTAAATACAGATTTTGTTTTGCTGAGTCAAGTTGTGCTAGTCTGGCTCAAAGCTGAATTGCTAACATGGAGAAACTGAGCTCTGACAGAACATAACTGTTATCCTTCATGTTTCATTTGTTCACATCTATTCCATCATCATACCTTACAATTCACCTTTTAAATACCTCATGAATCGGTTCCTACTCCATCCCTGTTGCTGCCATTCTAGTTCAAATCCTGCAAAGATCTTTTATTCAGTCTTCCTGTCCTTCTTCCACACTGTGCCAGAGTGACCTTTCTGGTGGATTCTTCTTTTTTTTTTTTTTGGTCTTTTCTTTTTGGTTGGTGTTTGTTTGTTTTCAGTACTGAGGATTGAACCCAGGCACTTGCACATGCTAGGTAAACATTCTACCACTAAGCCACCTCCTCAGTCCCTTTTTAAAAAATTTAATTTGATTACATTTATTTTATTTATTTTTAAAAGAAATTGTAGCAGTGTTTTCCCCATATTTTATTGGTGCATTATAATTGTAAATAATAGTGGGATTCGTTGTTACATAGTCATATGCACACATGATATAATAATATAATTTGGTCAGGGTCATTCCCCAGTATTTTGCCTTTCCTCTTTCTTTCCCTTCTCCCTTCCCCTTCATCCCTTTCCTCTACTGGTCTCCCTTTGATTTACATGAGATTCCCCCCACCAACTTTTATCTCTTTTTCTTTTCTAGCTTTCACATATGAGAAAAAACATATAACCCTTCACTTTCTGAGTTTGACTTATTTTGCTTAATATAATGCTCTCAAGTTCCATCCATTTTCCTGCAAATGATGCAATTTCATTCTTCTTCATGACTGAATAAAACTCCATTGTGTGTATTTATCACATTTTCTTTATTCATTCATCCACTGAAGGACAGGTTCCATAGTTTGGCTATTGTGAATTGTGCTGTTATATACATGGGTAGGCATGCATCCTTATAATATGATGGCTTTAATTCTTTAAGATAAATACCAAGAAGTAGTACAGCTGGGTCATGTGGTGGTTTCATTCCTAGTCTTTTTTTTTTTTTTTTTTCAGGGCTGACGACCAAATTTGGGGCCTTGCGTGTGTTAGACAAGTGCTCTGCCACTGAGCTAAATCCCCAACCCCTCATTCCTAGTCTTTTGAGGAACCTCCATACTGATTTCCATAGTGGTTATACTAATTTACAACCCCACCAACAATGTATAAGAGTTCCTTTCCCCCACATCCTCTCCAGTATTTACTATTATTTGTATTATTGATGGTTGCCATTCTAACTGGAGTGAAATAAAATCTCAGTGTAGTTTTGATTTGCATTTCCCTAATTACTAAAGTTATTGAACATTTTTCATTTATTTGTTGTCCATTTGCATTTTTTTCTCTTGAGAAGTGTCTGCTTAGTTCATTTGCCCATTTATTGATTGGGTTATTTGTTTCTTGGGGTATTAAAGTTTTTTGAGTTCTTTATATATTCTAGATATTAACTCCCTGTTAGAATAGTAGCTAGCAAAGGTTTTCTCTTATTCTGTAGGCCCTGTCTTCACATTCTTGTTTCCATTGCTGTTCTGAAAGTTTTTAAATTGATGCTATCCCATTTATTAATTCTTGGTATTATTTCTGGAGATTTGGGGGTTCTATTGAGGAAGTTGTTCCCTGTACCTGTGCCTATATTTTGGAGTGTTGATCCTACATTTTCTTCCAGATTGCAGATTTTCTGATCTAATTCCTAGGTCTGTGGTCCATTTTGAGTTGACTTTTGTTCATAGTGAAAAATAAGAATCTAGTCTCATTCTTCTACAAATGGATAACTAGTTTTCCCAGCATCATTTGTTTAAAAAATTTTAAAAAGCTGTATTTTCTCCTTGAAAAATGCAAGGATCAGATGATGGTATCTGTATGGGTTTGTCTTTGTCTTCTCTTCTGTTCCATTGGTCTGTGTCTATTTTTATACCAGTACCATGCAGTTTTTGTTACTATATAGCCCCATAGTTTACTTTAAAGTTGAGTATTCTCCAGCATTGCTTCCCCCCTCTCCCCCAGCTTAGAATTGCTTTAGCTATTTTGGGTCTTTTATTCTTCCAGATGAATTTTAGGACAGTTTTTTTTTAATCCTATGAAGAATGTCATTGGTGGGCTGGAGTGGTGGCTCAGAGGTTATGGTGCTTGCCTGGCATGTGCTAGGACATTGGTTTGAACCCTAGCACCACGTACACAATCAAGTGTTGGAGCAATTAAAGCCACATGAAAAATAAATAAAATTGATCCTCTCTTTCTCTCTCTCATTGTCCCTTTCTCTTTAAAAAAGAAAAGAACAAAAGAAAAAAGAATGTCATTGGTATTTTGATGGGAATAGCATTGAATCTGTATATCACTTTTAGTAATATGACCATTTTTTTTTTAAAGAGAGAGGGACAGTGAGAGAGACAGAGAAAGAGAAAAACAACTTTATTTAGCTTTTTACATGGCCTTTGTTGCTCCAACATTTAGTTGTGTACATGGTGCTGGGGTTTGAACCTGGGTCCCCATGCTTGCCAGGCAAGCACCGAAACCTCTGAGCCACCGCTCCAGCCCGGTAATGTGACCATTTTAACTGTATTAATTCTGGCTATCTATAAGCATGGGAGATCTTTCTATCTTCTAGAGTCTTCTTCAATTTCTTTCTTTAGCATTCTGTAATTTTGACTGTAGAAGTCTTTCATTTATTTGGTTAGATTTGTTCCTTTTTTTTGAGGCTGTTGTGAAGGATTGTTTTTCTGATTTCTTTCTCAGCAGATTGATCATTGATGTATAGGAAAGCTGTTGATTTTGTCCATTGATATTTTAGTTTTTGAAACAGGGTCTTGCTGCGTTTTCTGGGCTGGCCGTGAAGTTTTGATCCTCCTGCCTCAGCCTCCAGAGTAGCTGGGATTACAGGCATGTACCACCACACCTGGTACCACCAGTGTGATCTTTTTAAAGTTAAAATCTAATTATGTTAACCCTCTGCCTCAAAATATTTGTCCTAAAACATAAAGTCCATACCCCATAGCACAGCATTCAAAGCTCTTTCTAGCATTTTCACTTACCCATTTCCCACTATCCTTATATTCTTCTGGAGTACACACTTGCTAAATTTTTTCCTATTGCCAAAATACATTTTTCACTTCTCTGTTGGGAAACCTCCTTAGGAAAGTCTCTGTTGTCCTTATTATATTTCCAAACAAGCTTCAGGTAATGCTTCTGGGCTCAGTGCAGAGTCTACCCATGGAAATCACTATTCTGACTTCTACATATTTCTGTTTCTACTTCCAGGCATTTTATGGGATTGTACTTACTTACCCCTTGGAAGTTAGGTGAATACCTGACTTGTTCTGGTTAGTGAAATGAGACAGTGGAAATATTATGGGCCAACACATAACTAATACATGGTCTTTACCTTCAGTCTTTATTCCGGAATAAAAGAGACACAAAGCAAAACACTCCCTGAGTGGGCATGTACCAACGATGAAAAATAAAACCTTTTTGTTCAAATTGCTAAGGGGGATTACTTGTAACTGAAGAGTCCAGTCTAGCATAACATAATGACCTCTGTTTTGATATATTCCATAACTCCCCCAAACCACTAAGTTTCTACCTTACCTATTTTCATATTTTCTCTGTACCACTTATCTGGTTCTGATGACATGCTTATATTGCTAATTATCAGTTCACGGCTATGTCTTGGGCACCTCTACAATTTTACAGAGGCTTCCTGAGAGCAGGGAGGGTGCTTGTTTCATTTGTATGTCATACGAAGTATGGTTCTTGGTAAGGCAATATATTACAATGGATGTAGGAGTCAGATAGGCTTGACTCTAATCTCACGTCTGACATATTAGACAAACTCTATGAATTTGTTTTCTCATCTGTCAGATGAATGTAATAATGTGTATTCTACAGTTTTTTTAAGTTTCTGGATAAGCAGGTATGACATATTACAAATAATAGTACTCAATTATTATTTATTTTTATTATCATTATAGATGGCATTCAGTAAATGCTTTTGGATAAATCATTAGACTAGGAATCAGAGGTCCTGAATTCAAAGCCTTATTTTTTGTCATCAATTGTGACCTTAACAAAGTCACTTACTCTGCATTTTTTTGCATTCTCAACTTAAGATATAAATATAAATGACATCTACTTCACAAAGATTTCATACATTTTTTCTTTTCTTTTTTTTTTTTTCAGTGTTGGGTATTAAACTCAAGGCCTCATACATTCCAGGCAACTATTGTACCCTGAGCTACATTCCGAGGCCTATTTCATTTCAGTTTTTTAGATTTTATAAAATCTAAATATGAGATAATATGTGAGAAAGTCTTTTGTTCATGTTCAGGCATGACACCAGGAAGATTGGCTGGTCCCTCACATCAGGACAGTGTGACATAGCGAAGCATCCTAATGCTCTCCAGTAATGTTTAGCCACTGGTCTTGTCCTTGCTTGCTTATGTGTTTGTCTTTCTAGCTCAGCTGTGAGATGCTTGAGATTAATGATTGTCTTAGGCATTTTTGGGGAAGAACATGTTAATTTCTTTTTACATAAGAGTTACATATACTTGTTATGGAGAAGTAAAAATACATGGAGTAAATAAAAATTCCAGTACTTTTTGTCTCTTATTCAATGATTTCTATTATATTATCCTATTTTTTTCCTGGTACCTGGGATTGAACCCAGCAGCACTTAACCACTAAGACACATCCCCAGCCCTTTTTTTAAAAATTTTGAGATAGGGTCTCATTAAGTCACTCAGGGCCTCACTTAGCTGAGGAGGCTGGCTTTGAACCTGCAATCCTCCTGTTTATTAACTTTTTTTTTTTAAAGAGAGAGAAGGACAGTGAGAGATAAAGAGAGAAAGAAGCAATTTTTTATTTAGTTTTTCATGTGACTTTCATTCCTCTGACACTTTGTTGTGTACATGGTGCTGGGGTTTGAACTCGAGTACTCGCACATGTGAGGCAAGCGCCATAACCACCGAGCCACCATGCTAGTCCTTGTATATTAACCATTTTTTAAAAAATTATTTTAGTTGTAGATGAACAGAATTCCTTTATTTTATTTATTTATTCTTATGTGGTGCTAAGGATCAAACCCAGTGCCTCACATGTGCTAGACAAGTACTCTACCACTGAGTCACCTTTCCAGCCCCCGTATATTAATCTTTTGATCTTTTGATGTGTGGGTTTTTTGAGTTTTTTTTTTTTTTGGTTGTTTGTTTTTCCAGTTATCATCTCTGCATATGTATTTGCAATACTGATACTACATCACATATATAAGTATTGTCCCATGTCACTAAGTATTGTTACATTAATTTACATAAAACTTCTTATATTTTAATCATTCTCCTCTGGTTAAATATATAAATTGATGATATATAAAGTTATAATAAACATTTTTATGCATAAATATTTATCTGATTTTCTATTTTTTTTAAAAAACAACTTTATTTAGTTTTTCACATGGCCTTAGTTGCTCCAACACTTAGTTGTATACGTGGTGCTGGGGTTTGAACCTGGGTCCTTGTGCTTGCCAGTCACAAGCAAAAGGAAAAAATTAGAAGGACTATTTCTGGGTCAAGGATATGAATATTTTTAATGCTCTTGAAACTTCCAAATCATTTTTCAAAAAGGTCTAAAAAAAGTTATATTCCCAGAAGCAAGTTTGTACATCTCATTGTATCCTCACCTATAATGGGAACTATAGTCCAAAATAAGATTAAAGCTTTTTAATATAAAATTATCCACATATTTCTTCTGTAAGTTATTCATGCCCCTTGCTCATTTTACTATTGAGATTTTATTTTCTTATTAATTGCTAAGAGGTTTTAAAAAATAATTTTATTTTAGTCAGAAGCACAATACATAACAGGTGCTCTTTAATTATGCCTTAGATTATTAGTTACTTATCTTGGGAGACTTTTTAGGAACCAAAGCAGACTTTCTAGGAAGCTGACTTTTTCCTTTTCCTATCTAGGACACAGCTGGGCAGGAGCGGTACCGAACCATCACCACAGCTTACTACCGTGGGGCCATGGGCTTCATTCTGATGTACGACATCACCAACGAGGAGTCCTTCAATGCTGTCCAGGACTGGTACAAACTCGTTTATTCATTCGTTCATTTGGCAAGCTGTTCACTGAAACCTAATGTGTGCTAGGCTCTAAGCTGTGTGTTAGGGAATCCCAGATGACTCAGATATGGATCCCATTGTCAAGGAGTTCTCTGAGGAGAGAAGTCAGAGCAGTAAGCCGGCTATGAAATTATCATGTGACAGATACAGTGATGAATTGAGACATCATGGCTGTGGGAACTGAGGAAGGGCTGTCTGACCCAGTTTAGAGTCAGAGAAGGTGTCTTGGGGTTGATAACACATATGCTGTATTTTGTAAAATGAACAGGCGTTAGCTCGAGGGACAAATGAATAAGAATTTCAGAGAAAGAATATAGATGTGCAAAACAAGAAAGTGAGAGGGAAAGAAGGGTACAGATCATGAAAGATTTTGTGTGTTATCTCATAGATGATGGATGGCATTTGAAATGAAAACCAACAAATTCAGATTTATGTTTCAGGAAGATTATTCTGGTTATACTGGAGAATGAGTTCACATAGCACTTTTCTATCCCTGGGCTGGGCTTGGTACCCATTAGCAAATCTAGTCCAAGTTTGTAAAGATTCAATTTGCAATATAAATCAGTACAGTGCCCCAGAGGTACAACCTGTGAGCAAATAATGGCTTTTTTCTTGGGGTATTACTTACATGGAGAAAGGAGGATGAGGCAATGGACTTGTGACAGGGTGGAGCTAGTACCCAGTGCCTTTAATCAAAGGAGGATAGGATAAAGTGGGGCATCTGTGCCATTTTTATTCTCCAGAATCAGAGAAGCTGGGTGATCCAGGTACCCAGCAACAGTGCTGCCAAGTTCCAAGCTTGTCTCCTGTTCTTTTTTGTCTATAGTTGCTGTATTATTTAGTTTTCTGTTACTATAGCAAAATACCTGAGGCTGGATACTTTATGAAGAAAATAGGTTTATTTAGCTCATAGCTTTGGAGGCTGAAAGTCCACATAGTATGGCACTGGTTTCGGCAAGGATCCTCCTGGCTACATTACATCATGGCAGATGGCATCATGGCAGGAACATGAGCAAGAGGGAAAGATTACATGGTAAGACAGAAAGCCAGAGAGAGATGGGAGAGGGGCTGGTCTTGCTCTTTTATAACAACCTTCTCACAAAGAGTTAACCCTTAACAATTGTATCAATTCCTTCAGAAGGTCGCACCCTTAATGCCCTAATTACCTCTTGCTAGGCCCCACCTATTAAAGGTCCACCAATTCTTTTATTTTTTAAATTATTTTTATTTATTTATTTATTTTATTCAGAAATTTTTTTGTGAATAAATTTTGAACAATCAAACAAGCTTCTAACAAATAATATAACAAGCTTCTAACAAATTTATATATATATATATATAAATTCTGAAAATTAGAGTTTACCCCCCCTTTTTTTAAGAATTAATTTTATTTAGTTTTTCATGTGACTTTCATTGCTCTGAGACTTCGTTGTATACGTGGTGCTGGAGTTTGAACTCAGGTCCTTGTGCATGCCAGGCAAGTGCTGTAACCGCCGAGCCACCACTCCAGCCCCTGGTCCACCACTTCTTAACCTTACCACCCCAGGAGCCAAGATTCCAACACATGAACCCTTTGGGGACAAACTAGATCTAAACCTTAGAAGCTACCTCTTGAGAACTTCTCTTCCCCTGAGGAACAGTTGTAATGATGGTGTAAGGCGTTGTTGGCCACTTGGAGCCTTGAACTGAGTGTGATTTTGTAGGTTACCTGCTGCACTCCTCTGTTGTGACCAACAGTCCAGGATGTCATGTTGTTCCTAGGAACCTGTGTCCTTGTTCTGCCTCTCAGTCATCTTCTTCCTCCTTTCTCCCCCTTCCTTTTAAACAACTTCTTCCATCTGTTTTCCTTCTTTCCTTCCTCTCTTTTCCCTTCCCCTTCCCTTTATTCTCTTCAGTTATGATTTTTCTCCCCTCCGACCTACTCCTTCCCTCTCCATTTTCTTTCTCTCACACCTCCCATAGAGTGATTAGCTCTTTCTATAAGTGTTGCCACACTGCTCGGTCCCTGTGGGCCTTCACCCCTTTCCTCTTCTCCATCAGTCTCTGTTCATTCTGTCTCAGGAACACAGTGACTTTAACACCTGGTGAAGACTTCTCCAAGAATAACCTGAGCTTGTTGCTAATCTGGGAGCTGAGAGAGGATGGGGTGGGAGGAGGGAGGAAGATGAAAGGAAGAGTAAGTAGCATGGAGAGATAAGGAGAGTTAGCTTCAGGTACCTGCCTGGAGTCTGAAGACTAAGGTCTATCTTTCTAAAGTCCTGCCCTTTTATTCTATTTATTTATGTATTTGTTTTTAAGAGGGGGGGGGAATAGAGAATCAATTTTATTTATTTTTCATCTGGTTCTGGTTTCTCTGACACTCAGTTGTATACATGGTGCTGGGGTTTGAACTCAGGTCTTCGTGCATGCCAGCCAAGCACTTTAACCACTGAGAAACAGCTCCAGCCCAAGCCCTGGTCTTTTTGTTTTTCCTCTGGGCAACTTGGTCGCAGCCTAGTCCCCACCTGCCATCAAAGCCCCAGTGCCCAGAATGGGGTCTGACTGTGGGCCCACAACAAATGGTGGTTGAGTGAATTCCATCCTTCTAGGGAATGGCTTCTTACCACAGATGAGAAGGTTGCTAGTGGGACCTGTTTAGGAGCAGGTTCAATAATAGATCTAAGTTGCAGTTAGGGTTCAGCTAGATTGAGTCTCAGTGTCAGGACAGAGTCAGATTCAAAGTATACTTCAGAGTTAACCATTTACTGGCCCATTCATTCACCAGACATTCACCAACAACTTCTCTGATCTCCACTGGGTGCTGGCATCCCAAAGATGAATAGGCCTATCCCTGCCCTCAGGAAGAGATGGATTAAAGTGACCAAGTATAATAGGTGCAATGGTGAAGGTTCAGGGATCAAAATGGGAAGTAATCATTTTCACCTGCTGGGGTGGTTGGGACAGAGTTAGACCCATCCATCCAAATAAAAAGATGTCTCTACAATGTTAGAATCCTACGTTATTCCCTCTGCTAAAATTCTGTTTACAATTTTACAAATGATACATGTTTACTTTCAAAAACTTGAGAATTACAAACATTTGACTAGTATTTTTTTTTTAAAAAAAAGTTTCACAATCATCCTGTATGAAGGAAACCACTGCTGACATTTTGGTTTCTATAGAGAGTTATATGGTGTAAGGCCTCAGTGAAGATTTAGGACTCACAGGGGAGGAGGGGGAGGTTTGCTAGATCTAAGGAAAGTTGAGGAAGCTTCCTCCAAGGCATTGTGAGATCAGCATTGGACTTTGATGTAGGGATTTCTAGTGTAGGCAATGTCACAGTCATGGAAGAACATTTGGGGAAGGACAGAGGTTTGTGAGGCAGGATGAAGGGCCATGAGCCTGGAGAGACGGGTCATGAGTGGCTTTGAGTTGAAGAACCTGGACTTGATCACATAGGTACTCTGGGACCAGAGAAGGTTTTAAGCAGAGGATACATTGTAGTCAGATACACATTTTAGAATGAGATCTCTGCCCAGTGAGAAGGATGACCAACTATCAGAGGACTCCACAGAGGTAGGTGAGGTTTGTAGCCAAAGCTTGGGGGTCAGCCTCTGTGACAGCCAGCATGGGCAGGTATGATAATGTCTGTCATCAGCTGAATTAATTGATAGTACCTTGCTAGTATATGGAAGGGAAACTGCTTTTTGGACTTTTGAAATTCCCTTTCCAACCTAAGAGGATACGTGTCTTAGTCTGTTTGGGCTGTTATAACAAGAATATTAGTGACTTAAATGACAAACATTTTTTCCCCCACAGTTCTGGAGACTAGGAAGTGTGAGGTCAAGGCACAGTCCATCCAGTGGATAGAAACAGCTCCCTTCTGATTGTATCATTACATGGCTGAGAGAGAGAGCATGCTATAGTTTCTCTCTTGTAAGGACACTAATCCCATTTATTGGGGCTCTTCTCTCATGACATAATTACCTCCCAGAGGTTTCACCTTCAATACCATTATATTGGGGTTTAGCTCAACATGTGAATTTGAAGGATAAAAACTTTCTGTCTATGGCACATTTCTCTCTCTTTTTAGGGCCACTCAGATCAAGACTTACTCCTGGGACAATGCACAGGTTATTCTGGTGGGGAACAAATGTGACATGGAAGAAGAGAGAGTTGTTCCCACTGAGAAGGGCCGGCTCCTTGCAGAGCAGCTTGGTATGTGCATGATGCATGTGTGCATGAAGTGGGACAGGCAGAGGGGACAAGTGTGTGTTTGTATCTGTGACATTAGGGTATGTTGTGACTGTGAACTATGTACCTATGTGCTCTGTATGTGTTGTTTAACATTTGTGTGTTGCATATATATAGTCTTTGTGCTTGTGAATTTTAGGTAATTCATCACTTATGTACATATTTTGTTATAATGAATATGTAAGTAAAATTGAAATTTATGAACACTTTTTTTTAAAGATAGAGGGACAGTGAGAGAGAGAGAAAGAGAAAGAGTCAATTTTATTTCGTTTTTCATGTGGCTTTCATTGCTCCAAGACTTCGCTGTGTATGTGGTGCTGGGGTTTGAACTTGTGTACTCACACATGCCAGGCAAGCACCATAACCACTAAGCCACCGCTCCAGCCACTATGAACACTTTTCTTAACCAGCTCAGTCCACAAAGATTTGAGATTTTTTAATTAAAAAAATCATCATAATACAGTAATAAAAATATAAATGAGGAAATTTTAGTGAATGGAAAGCAAGATGGGAGGAAAATAAGAGAAAACTACAGTGAAATTTTACATCTATATCTATATATGTATAAGCATCTCAAAAATATGCCTCATAAAGTACATATACACATATGTATGTATATACATATATAAAAATACATATATACACATGTATGTATGTGTATAACTCTTTCACCTAAAAGACTTGGGCAAAAATATTGTCTTTGAGCTTCCTAGCAAACATTGCAAAGAGAGAAACATAATCTGTTACATGGTTCAGAGTGTCCTTAATATAAAGACAAAACTATTATTCCAAAGGAGAATTGCTCTTCATTGGAAACTGTAGAGCAAACTATATACTGAATGTGACCATGTCCTTAATACTACATATCCTTCCAATGACAATAAACATCATAGATTGTTTCTTTGTTTTAATTATTTATTTTTGGATGAGGGGGAGTGAGAGAGAGAGAGAGAGGGAATCAATTTTACTTATTTTTTCATCTGGCCTTTGTTTCTCTGACAGTTGTGTATGTAGTGCTGGGGTTTGAACTCAGGTCCTTGTGCATGCCTGGCAAGTGCTTTAACCACCGAGCCACACTGCTCCAGCCCCATAGATTGTTCATGTTTCTCTCAATGTAAACTGATGGTTATTCCCAAAACACAACTGATAACAAAAGTAACAGTATAAAGAGACAAAACTATGTGGTTTGAGCATGCAGCTCCAAGATGCTTTTTACAAGACTGAAGCATTTTGTTCCTGTACTCCACTGAGCCCCAGGTACAGAGGCACATTTCAGTGGCCACATAGAAGAACCTATACCTACTTTTGCTTAAGAGAGCAGTTTTATTTTATATATTGAAATTCAATGTAAGATTGCCTTGGAGAAAAAGTACCATGCCTATAGAAAGTTTGAAATCTTCCTCTAGAAGAAAAGATGGACTGTTGGACTTTTAGCCGGGTCCCCTATGTATCTAAGTGTTTTAAGTATTAAGGAGTAGAGAACGTAAAGTTACACTCTCTGACAGTTTCTGAAGTACAGATATTTGGGTTCATAAGAGGGTAAATGCTATGGCATATAAATGTGAATTGTGTTATATATATTTGTACTATGTGTATTTCGTGTGTGTGTGTGTGTGTGTGTGTGTGTATGTTATGTGTCCTATACTTTTTCTCCCCACCCCTATTCTCCAAGGTGGTCTGGATTAGACATAAGCAAACTGTAAGTGCTTAATAAGTGGGGTTAGGTCTTGTTGTTCCTACTCTATCACAGAGGTTCTCAGGATTCACAAAGCACCTCCTTTTGGTTCACAGGACAATAAGCATGTGGTGAAACCCACACTTAGATGACTTCAGGTTATAGCTTCAATCTACATCCCCTAAGACACTCCTAGCACACAGAAATGCAGATGTAAGTGAGCAAATTCTTAGTGTAGTGTTTAGGGAGGCTTTTAAAGAAGGCTTTAATGAATCTGTCAGATTTGGACAGGTCAAGATTACCCATCTCTGTCCGACACAACTTCTTGAACTTTCTGGGTTGCTTACCAGATCTCACCTATTTACATATAGGCTCTTCCTAGCCCATAAGAACAGGGAATATGTCCGATTTGTTTCATTATCTCAAGCCTCCAGCATAGTGTAGATATTTGTTCATACATTTCATTGATTCATTCAAAAAATATTTACTGAACACATACTCTGAACCAGGTTCTATCATGGCACTTGGTATATAATGGTGAACAAAGCATCTGTAATTCTTACCATCATGGAACTAATAGGGAAAGACATGTTAAATAAATAATTATAAAAATAAATATATAATTAAGAATTGTGGGGGATGGAGTAGTGGCTTGGTGGTTATGGCACTTGTTTGGCATGCATGAGGATGCAGGTTCAAACCCCAGTACCATGTACACAACCAAATGTCAGAGCAACAAAATCCACATGAAAAACTAAATAAAATTTTCTCTCTCTCTCTCTCACTATCCCTCTCTCTTAAAAAAAAAAGAGGATTGTGCAAATGGGTGAATTATGTGGCAGGTGAATGACATCTCAAAAAAGATGTTAGTGCCGGGCACAGTGGCACACACCAGTAATCCCAGTGACTCAGGAGGCTGAAGCAGGAGGGTTGCAAGTTCAAAGGCAGCCTCAGCAACTTACCAAGGCTATAAGCATATTTATTTTGAGAACTTATCTCAAAATAAATAAATAAATAAAAATGGCTGGGGAGGGATGTGGTTTAGTAGCTAAGCGCCCCTGGGTTTAGTCCCTGGTACCAAAAAAAAAAAAAAAAAGTTGTGAAAAGTTGTGATAAATTCTGCTTGAATTAGGACTCTTATTTTTACAAGTCATAAAATTCCAAATCAAGCTAGCTTTTACTAAAAAAAAGAAAGAAAGAAAGAAAAGAAAAAACAGAATTTATTAGCTCATGCAACTGGAAGTCCACTAGACCAGGACTTAATTGCACTCTGTTTTCTCAGCATTACATATCACCTCGACTTCCTTCTGTAACAAGAGTAAGATGGATGAAGGCAGCTCCACATTCATATCTCCCCAAATGCTTCTAAAATAATTCTTTTCTGGGGTTGGAACGGTGGCTTGACAGTTATAGTGCTTGCCTTACATGCGCAAGTACTCAAGTTCAAACCACAGCACCATGTACACATTAAAGTGTCAGAGAAATGAAAGTCACATGAAAAACTAAATAAAAATTGCTTCTCTCTCTCTCTGTCTCTCTCATTGTCCTTCTCTCTCCTTAAAAAATTTTAAAAAATAATTCTTTTCTCTCTTGACCACCATATATCAATCTCAGGGAAAAATATGATTGGTCATCTGTAAGTCACATGCTCATACCACTGGCTGGAGGCAGAAAGTATTATAACTTAGAATTCCACTATAATCATTTAAAAGGGTGGATCACAGAGGAAGGAATGGTGAGCAGGTAAAATAACATTAAGTTCAACACGTGTACTACAAAGAAAGTGAAAAAGACAAACCTAATTACGCTGGAGAGTCAAGGTCTTCTGAAAAAGTTAACTCTTCAGTTGAGAAGGAAAGGATGAAGGAGGGTTAACTAGGCAAAGAGTGAGCATCAGGGAAGAACAGTCTGAATAATGTGGGCTAGAGTTTGAAACATTCATAAAATTGAAAAAAAAAAAAAAGTCCAGGTCTCAGGGACTAAATAATCCAGGGGAAAGTAGTGTGAGATAAAGCAGAGAAACAGGCAGGGGTTGGATTACTCAGAGTCTTGTTTACTGGATTAAGAATTTTCAAGTATGTGATCAAATCTGGGAGCAGTATGGGAGGATGCTCAGCCTTCTGAGATGAGGACCCTCACCCCAGTGCTTATATCCATGTGCTAGCCCAGGTATTAAGATATTCTGTGGTCTGCCATATGAGATTTTTCTGTCTTATGGGATTCCTCCTCAGGACTCCCTTTCTTTAGCTTTTCTCAGCTCACTCAGTCAATTATGCTATGACCAGCAATTAGCACTTAATAAAGCTGTGAATAACAGCAGCCTTTTTATATCCTCCAGGATCCTGGGGTCTGGGTGAGATACTAAGGCAGGTACATCTTTAGGAGGGCAAAGTAGTTTCAGGGACTCATATTCCAGAAAGCATAACATTTAAGGGTCTCTGACCCTCCATGTGCTCCTTAGAAAGGGATTTCTTGTCCCTTTCCTAGATCTGATTAGAAATAACTCTGGCCAGATTCCAGGGAGACTAGTAAAAGGGAAATGTGCTTCTGCCTACAAAGGAAAGAGAGAATGTTTAAAACACATACCAGCATATGTGTGATCCAAGATCCAATAGACGCTGTGTGGTTTAGCCATTCTGCATTGGATCCTGGAGTAAAAAGGCATAAGGAATGGAGCTGCAACTGACTTGACTGACCAGAGTGGTTTGGAAACACATACCAGCATAGTGTAAGGGGAAAGTGCCCCAGACTAGGAGTTAGGAGATTTTTGCTTCTGCCACTACATTAGTAGGTGACCTCAAACATCTTGCCTCCTCTAGGTCTGTTTGCCTACTTGAAAAACTGGGGGTTGGATTAGTTAAATGAGTAGTCTATTTAGGCCTCTACTACTTTGATTCCATTTCAATTCACACAATTTCCCCACTACTTGCCCTTATCACTTTTACTTGTTCGTTTTAGGTGCTCATTAAATATTTGAGGGGTTGAGATGAACTATAAAAACCTATCATTTAGCCTAGTTGCAGAGAAACAAAGACCTAGTTGGCATTGATAATAACTAACAGTGACATAACTCACGATGTACTTTCCTAGCAATTCTCTTATGCCCTTCACTCTCATGCCCAGCTCGTTAGGTGGCATTATTCTCAGTTTTAGTAGTACAGTATCTTTACCTGTACAGTAGCATATCATCAGCAATGCAGTAAACCAGTGATTTTATAGATGAAGAAGGCAAGTCCAGACTACTCATGTTTCCTTGCATATAGTGAGCTGTGCCACATCCCGTGTCTATTTTTGCACTTTAAGATAATGTAAATTTTCTAAGCCATATAAGTAGTAGAGGGCATTCTTAGTACTCAGACTCAGTCTTTAGACTCAAACCTTAACAATATTATTGTATCATCCAATAGGGTTTCTCCAAAGCCTGCCATGGTTTCTCTTTAAATTTCCACCCTCAGAAACAATATTAGTGATATTTCTTTAGGCTATGTTGTGGTAACAAATAACCAGTTGACCTTACATAATAATGGTCTATTTTGCACTCACCTTATGTGCCAGCTGCAAGTTGGTTGTGACTCTTTCCTCATGCCTTCTTACTCTGGGATCCAATGCAGAATGGCTAAACTACACAGCTTCTGTTGGGACCTGGATCACATCACTTCTGCCATGTCCATTGGCCCAAGTGAGTCATATCATGGAACCTAATGTTGATGGAGTGAGAGATATATTCCTCCCATAAGAAGGCACAGCAAGCCAGTTTGCCAATAGGTAGGGAGGTAAATCTTTTGTAGGTTGGGCAGTGCATAACCTGTCAGTCACCAAACTCTTGATGATTCCTGGGGCCACAGAGGTGAATGGGTTTCCCTACCCTTAAGAGATTCATTGACTAGGGAAACAGAAATCATAAAGAGAAAATTCCAATATTCTTTGGGTAGATGGTTATGCTAGTCTTTAGGCTGTTTGCTATCATTCCTTCTCCCATTCTATCTTTCTCCTGCAACCCTCTCCTAACTCCTATTCCCCACTACTCTATGCTGGTGTACATGCATTGCAAAACTACATTTTAAATTCTCTCTTTCAGGGCTGGAGTGGTAGCTCAGCCTGGCATACATGAGGACAAGGTTCAAACCCCATCACCACATATACAACTAAGTGTTGGAGCAACAAAAACCAGATGAGAAACTAAATAAAGTTGATTTTCTCTCTCTTAAAAAAATTGTTTTTCCCTTGTAGGCAGAAATATATTTCTCTTTTACTAGCCTTCCTGGGCTCTGGCCACAGTCATCCAGGAAAGGGACAAGAAGCCCTTTTTTTTTTCTTTCTTTCTTTCTCTCTCTCTCTTTTTTTTAAAGAAAGAGGGACAGCGAGAGAAAGAGAGAATCAATTTTATTTAGTTTTATGTGACTTTCATTGCTCCCACACTTCCTTGTATACTTGGTGGTGGTCCTAGGGTTTGAACCCCCATCCTCACACATGCCAGGCAAGCACCTTAATGGCTGAGCCACCCCTCCAGTCCAAGAAGCCACTTTCTGAGGGCTTAAAATGTTATACTTCCTGGAATAGGATTCCCTGAAACTACTCTGGTCTCCTCCACACAAACCCTGTGGACTGTGCTTCCCAGGCTCCTATGACTGTGGCTTCTGGTTGACCTTAGTGAAAGGACAGGTGATTGGAGATGGGGAAAGGAGGAAACCTGAATATTCCCTCCCCTGCTGCTTTGGATGGCTACTTCATCAGTGGCTACTCCTTTTCTCTGACTCTTATTCCCTTGGTTCCAGCTTTCTTTGCCTCTTGTAATAGTATTTTTTTTTTTTTTTTTTTTGCCCCAGATAACCTCAAGTTTCCTCTATTCCGTTTGGTTTCTCAACTCTTCTATCACCTATATAGCCAGCTCCCTCTGGATTAAATCTTAAAAATATAGTTCTCATTTCCTTGGTTGAAATCTGATTAAAACATTGTGTAAAGTGCCATGGGCACAGGCGAGAGGTACATCATATGTTCTGAGAAGTAGCGATGGGGTGGGAAAGAAGAAGGGAAGTCTCTCTGGGATCAGTAATTCCATGGGTGAGTAAGGAAGGTGATTAGGAGCTAGAGAGTAATAGTATGAGTGAAGGCACAAAATGGAAAGCTTAGAGTGAGCCAAAGATGAAGCTGAAGAAGCAAACAGAGGCCAGGCCGTGTAGGTTTGTGTGATGTGAATGTAGTTGGAATGCTTCCAAGGGTCCACTGTGATGAAAGATTTTGTCCCCAGGGTGGCAAATTTGGGAGGTGGGGGAACCTTTTAAGAAGTAAGCCAGGTGCAAGGTCCTTAGGTCATTGGGGGTGTGCTCTTGGAAGGAAGTTCTCAGGAGACCCTTGAGTTCTCTTGAGAGATTTGTCATAAAAGTAGCAAGCCTGGTCCCACCCACATCTCACTGCTTCCTGGCTCAAGACATAATTTTCTTGATCCCCCTCACACTCCCACCATTGCTACTGGCCATAAGATGATGCAATTATGAGGCAGCCCTCACCACAAAGCCTATGCTTTGCCCTTTGGTCTTTGAACTTCCTGAACTATAAATCAAATAAACTTCTTTCCTTCATAAGCAGCTTGCACTGAATATTTTGTTATAGTAATGAAAAGCTGACTTATGCAAGGGTCTTGGATTTTAAGCAAATGAGGCTGATATAAAATTAAACAGATCTCTTTCAGTTCCAATGACACAAATCCAAGCCAAAATAGTTCAAGTTATAAGACAAGGGCATAGGGGTTGGAGAGGTTGCTCAGTGGTTGAGCCCTTGCCTGGCATGTACAATGACCCAGGTTCAAAACCCAGTACCACATACACAACTAAGTGTCAGAGAAACTGAAACCTGATGAAAAAATAAAATAAAATTGGTTCTCTGTTTCTCTCACTCTTTCCTCTCTTTTGAAAAAAAAAAAAACAGACAAGGGCATAGCTTAAGGAAAATGTAAGAGAAGGTCAGTTGAGATTAAATAGTCAAGAAATGAATAGGCCAAGGTTTTGGATAGATTGTTCACATTACACTCAAAGTACCTGAGAATGAGAGTAGGTCTAGGGTACAAAGAGAGACAGTGAGTCCTTTGCCAAAGCTGTCAGTGACAAGAGGGGTATAAGTTTAAGGCTGATAAATGATGGAGATGAAGAGGTGTCAGAGCAGGATGGAGAAGAAATTTGAGCATAATGATAGCGGAGAAATGTTCTGGAGCAGTGTTGGGATGAGGAGAGGTGAGTTTAGCTGATTGCAAGTTTCTGAATAAAATCTGAGGTCAAGTTGAGAAGTAGACAGTATGGACACAGTCTATGGATCTGTAATAACTGCCTTCAGATAGGAAAAGTAGACACTATCATTTGCGGGTGGGGGAGCATCTCAGAATGAGTTAAGAATTGGGCTCCATTTAAGACAGCAGAAACCCCATTGTTCCTAAGCCAATTAGAGGGAGGAAAGGAATGGGGGTGAGGAGTGGCTAATCTGTTTAATTGGTTGTCAACTTCCTAGCCTCACTAGATTTTCAGCTCCTGAGAATCTTTATTAATGAACCTGAGGAAAAGGTTACCACCTGGGCCTACAGATGAAGGGCCTTCCAGGAGTCTGACAGTAATTGGGCAGGGGTGCACTGGGGATTATTCTGCTAAGCAAAAGAGATCCCTGAACTGACTAGACCCATGACTTGCTAACTTAGTTCTTGTACTTTGGGTACCTTTGAGATGAGCGAAGTCATCTCCTTAGCATGACGTTTGAGCTCTCCATGTTAGCCTCCTACTGACTCATCTGTCACCATTTTGGGTTTTCTGCTGTAATGATAACAAATTACTAGTCTAGCATATTATCAAGGCTTTGGTTTTGCCCACTTATCTATGCTTATGCTGTTTCCCCTGACTTGTGTGCTATACATGCGCATGTGCTCATGTGTAAACTCACAGTAAAATGTTTTCATCTAACTGATATCAGGTTTCTTGGAGAAAAATTCCCTGCCCTCAGGCTTGGTTAGGAGGCTCCTCTGTACCCTGGCAATCCCTTATCTTCCCACTGTTTCATCACTTCATCTCCAAAATATTGTTAAAGTGTCTCTTTTCCACACTAGAGTAGGAGCCCCTCACGGGCAGGAACTGTGTCTGATTGACCTCAGAGTCCCCAAGGCCCAGCACAGGATCTGCCATGCTGAGCTGAGATTTCATGACCCCCAATGTTTATATTCCCTCAACCACACCCTCCGTGTTCATTCCTACCTCCTTCATTCAACCAATACTCACCTACTACTCTACTGGTGCTGGGGCTTTGATGATGAATAGGACAGTCCATGCTCAGGGAGTCAAATGGACTTTTACTATACAAGGTAATGAGTGCTATGGCAGTGGGAAGCTCAGAGGAAAATAAAGAGCCACACCAAAGCTGGATCCTGAAGATTAAGAAGTTAGGTGAAGCCTTTCCTCAGTTCTGACTTTAAAACTCACAACCCCAGTAACTTTAGGAAGTTCCCTTGCGCCATCCCTCTCCCCTCCCCTGCTACTCCCCTTGCTCTTCTGCATTCCTGTATGGCCTCAGGTTCCTCTAATTGGGTTAGAATGCTATGGCTTCTTCTGTCATACTCTTCCAACTGAAAGTGAGACAGAGGCATGAAGAATAGAGACCTCTTATATGCCCCATCTCTGAGCTTCAGTTTTCCTAACTGCAAATTATAAGTGATAAGCCCTCCCTTGGTCTACACACCTCACAAGGTTGTTCTAAAATTGTATTTGTGCATAGTTAAGGACACTGCAGAAGTGAAGAATGGACTCTCTTATTAGTGTGTCTTTTCCACAATTAGATTCAGTCTCTCCATGTTCCTGGCACTCAACACCAAACCTGGTGCATCGTCAATATTTAAGAACTGGTTCATTGATTGACCAGGAGCAAGAAGGTTTCCCCAAACACAAGAGAAGCTGAGACTAAAGTGGGTGGGGAACATATGGGAAGGGGAATTGCCATGTATTTTACATGTCGATTGCATCACATACTTTTGTGCATTTATCTCTCATTAGCACCCTATGAGGTAGGTGATTCACCCCATTTTACAGAGGAGGACATGGAGGCTGCAAGTCATTAGGCAATTTGCCCAAGGTCACACAGCTAGTAACTGACAGGTTATATTCAAATCCAGGCTGACTCCCTGGCCTCTTCTCACTGCCCACCTGTCCAGTGTGGCATGTCCTTCCCTCAGTGTCAATTCCTCAGAAGGGATTGGTGCCTCTGGCTTTCACCTGTGTTCTATCTTTATCCATACTGATGGTGAAGCCTGTTTGCTGCTTTACCTGTTTGACCTCACCTCCACAATCCCCAAACACTGCCACATGCCATAAGCCAGTCAAAAACCAAGGAGTCGATATTTGTGATATTCATTAAGGAAAAGCTATATGCTGAAGGGTGTCTGAAACTGATGATAATGAGCCAGCAGCTGCCTTCTTCTTTGTCACATGTCCATAAATAACTAGCACTTCTGCAGGTTGCCTTTCTCAGGTCAGGAACTCAGCCACAGGAGAAGCTGGCAGCTGGAAGTGAGTTGGCAGAAGCTGTGAGTGCCTTCAAGCTGGGAAGGCAGAGGGAAGAGGAGCCTCATTTGTACCTAGGGCTTCAGGCCTCTCTGTGGATGATAGAATAATAGGCAGGAGAAAGGAGGAAGAAAGAGATCCCCCACTTTGTGGGAAAAGATGATAAAAGAGGGGGAAAGATACAGAGGTGAGAGGAACAAGATGAAAGGAAAATAGAAAGAAACTGTCGTTATAACAAGCAACTTTTGTACAGCAATTTATCCATTGTCTCACTCAATCCTCCCAACTGCTCTCAATAGGAAGACTCTGTTATTATTCTTACTTGACAAATGTGTACCCTGAGCATCAGAGAGGTTAAGTGATTCAGACAGATGCAGTAACTTGCCCAGATTCAGACACTATGGCAGTCAGATCAAAGCAAACAGACTTTAAAGGAAGAAAAAGATATGACCAGGAAGAAAGAATGCAAAGTAAAAGGGAGAAAGAGGAAGAAAGGAGACGCAGGGCTCAGTATAGACTTTGGAGCTGGGCAGACCCAGGTCTAAACCTGATTTACACTAATACAGCCACGTGTAAGAGTTACTTGATCCCTTGAAGCCTTCGTCTTCTCATTTATAAATTGGAGATGATGATATTTTCCCAATAGGCTCTTGTGAGGATTAAGTAAGATGATATTTAAAGCTCCTAGCCTAGGGTCTGGTATATAGTAGATGTTCAACAGAAAGCACAACAATCGTGTAAGGAGAAGAAAGGCACTAAATGGAAAAAAAGAAAAGAAAAAGAAAAAAAAGGGAAGAGAGGCTTTTGAAGAGAAAAAGAAGAAAGACTTGGAAAGAAGGAAAAGAGGAGGGAGTGGGCTGCAGCAGGGACATGATGAAAAGGGTAGCTTATGCTTCTGAGAGCGGCCACCAAGCTGGTCAGGATTCCTCAGGTAGGAAATGGCTACTCTGTCTGAATGAAGAGGGCCTAGGATTGTTTCTCTTGGGACAGCCAAGTTTTGTTCATTGTCACAGAAAGAGTTGTCAAGGATGTCTGGATAAAAACAGACAAGAATGTGGCACACCCCAGGTGCAGTTTTCCCTGGGCCATTTGCAGGGAAGGAGAGATCTATAGCCTCCTTTAGCAGGCTTTAGTGAGGAAGAACCTCATGGAGTGGAGATAAGCCAGTGTGTGTGTGTAGAAAGTGCAGACAAAGCTTCACTTATTCATTGTGGTTGTTTTGTTTTGTTTGCACTAGGGACTAAACCCAGGGGCACTGAGCTATATTCCCATCCTTTTATATTTTGAGTTGCTGAGGCTGGCCTCAAACTTGTGATCCTCCTGCCTTAGCCTCCTGAGTTGCTGAGATTACAAGCAATAGCCACCAGGCCCGCCTCATTGTGGCTTTTGAGGTGCCTCCCAGAGTCCAGACTAAAGCTGGCCTGGTTGCAGGGAAAAGAGGAAAAATCTCTGTCAAAAAGTCTAAAACCAAGGTTTCTCATACTGGTGCTTTTATTTATTTTAGACAAGGCAGCTTACTTCCCTAAGTCACAGTGTCTGTGCTAGTGACACTCCTTCCTCTAGGGGTGCCAGGAAGAGCAAATAAGATAATGGAAGTGCTCAGTCTTTGGGAAGTGTGATGAGTCTGCACACATATTTAAGCAAACACCAAAATAATTCCTCTTCTGTGTCAGGCACAGGGCCATGTATTTCACATACATTATCTTGTTTGGTACTTGAAATAACTGTATGAGGTAGGTAAAATTATCTCTGTTGACAAACCATGCATTGAATTTGTAAAGAGAATAAGTGATTTGCCTTGGCCTAAATAGCTGGTCAGTGATAGAGCCAGGATCTGTCTGACTCTACCACCAGGGCAGATAACCCCTGCTCTGTACCATCTGCTTCAAGCAGAATTCTCTGCCTATAGAATTAGGCCTTTTGGGTTCACTTCTGAGCAATGGCTGATGTTGATCCAGAGTACTCTGCTGGGGTCACAAAAAGTTTCCAGCTGAATGGATGGGGAAAAAAAATCTGTACCTCTATCTCTTCTCTCCTAGGGTTTGACTTCTTTGAAGCCAGTGCCAAGGAGAACATCAGTGTGAGGCAGGCCTTCGAGCGCCTGGTGGATGCCATTTGTGATAAGATGTCTGATTCGCTGGACACGGACCCCTCCATGCTGGGTGCCTCCAAGAACACGCGTCTCTCGGACACCCCGCCACTGCTACATCAGAACTGCTCATGCTAGGCAAGGCCCGCTCTCAAAGCCTCCCCGTATTGTGGCCCCGTGCACACTTTGCTTCTCCCTGTTACCCATTGTCCATTCCCAGCCCTGAGTTAGCTGAGTTGTTGCTGTTCTTTGCCACCCACTGGGGTTCACTGCAGGGGGCCCCAATTACAGATGCCCAGTACTAGACTAACAACACAGGTGATGGCATGGGTGGAGATTCCCTTTAGAAAAGAAAACACTACTCAACACAAGCACTTGTAAAAAGAGTCTCCGTTCTGCCTTTAAGATGAGATTTCTTCCATTTACTAAAATTTGTCACACTCCCACACTTTCAGGAGCTGGCTAAATGTGTAAAGTGAGGCCTGCCTCCATGGCTAATCCTATTAAAGAAAACTTCCTAAAGTACAGAACTTCTTGCTTTGTATCAGGTTCCCTGTGGAGTTTTCTCTCACCACAAGTCAGGCTTTAGCAAAATCCTATACTTGTTACAACGGAAGCCCTCAGGGCCTGGGCAGTTGCTGTGGTGACAGGCCAGCGCTAATCTCTGGAGAGCTCAGACTCTCTAGTGATGTTGAAGGAGCAAAGGCTGAGTCAGAAATACACTTAAAAGGATTACCTCCTGCAAATTGTCAAAGGTACCTGCTATATGAAAGAGCAAGTGAGTGAGCAAGAAAGAGAAAGAGAAACAGGCAAGATAAAGAATGGGTCATAAGTTTCTGATTTTGAAGCTTTCCAACTGGTTCTTGATTGTGGGGACTTCATGAAATTGATTTTTGGATTGTAGGCTCCCAGAATCAGAAACTTTTAAAGTTGGCAGAATCCCTAAATTTACCTAGTCCCAACCTTCCCATCTCTGACAAGTGGCTAACCAGCTTGCAACCATTTCTCTTTCTCCTAAAGCATATCTTACAGGCAGGGACCTCATCTTTGCACAGCTGTGAAACTCAGAAAGATTTCCTTGTGTCAAGCTGGAATCTGCCTCTTGGAAATTCTTCTTCCTCTTCCCACCCCATTTGTACCTGCTCTGCTGTCAGAGATCTCACTGCCTCCGCTCTTTGTGCCCTGTGACACTCTCCAATCATTTGAAAATAGGAATCATGACCCCTTGGACCTGTCCTTTCCCTAGGTCAAATCCCCCTAAATTCTACTTGCCATTCTCCATAGGGTCTTCCTCCCATCCTGTCCCTTTCCTCTAATTCCCACCTGTCAATTACTCCTGAGCAGTTCCACTGGGAAATATGATCCAAAGCAGAATAAATCAAAAGGGGCATGGCCCTGAAACAATTGAGAAAATTGAACTCAGGGGTCCCAAGATCAACCCTGTTGTTCTTAGAGTGATACCTTAATGTTTACCAAAGGCCTGTGTTGGTGGATGCCCCTTAATTCAACACCTGAGGAAAACAACAACCAAACCAGAGTACTCTAAGACCTAAACAGATTAGCTTATGATTCTAGCTTGCTGTGACACAGGAACACGTTTGGGTTTATCTGAAATAATGATGTGGAACTAGCAATGATTCCTGAAAATGTTTCTTCTCAGTTGTGGCCCAGATCCTTAGTCTCTTCTCCCCTGACCTAATATGCCACCTCAAAAGTCAGTGTGTGTTTAGTGGAAGAGCCTCTCCTCAGTTCATTGTCCTAGGAAAAGGCACTAGTGGGCAACAGTTCAAATGACCGAATAAAAGAACCATCCAGAGTCACCTCTATGGAGATGTTGCTTTTTAATGCAATGCAGAGGATGCAATTTGGACTTGCAGTTAGGAGACTTGGACTCTGCCATTTAATCAAGTGTGTCTCTGGAGTAGTTACCTCCCATCTTTGAGTCTTGATTTCCCACTTATAATGTGAGGGTTGTATATGTATGATCTTAGGTCCCTTCAAGTATGAATAATTCTGCAATATATTTTCTCACCTTAAGCATTTTAGTTCATCTGCAGAATAAACCTGAGAGATCAGGATTATTATCCCAGTGCCATTTCAGCTAATGCAGATGTCATGCTTACTCTGCACTCAACATTGTTTGAAGTACTTTACACATATTAACTCATTTGTCTTCCATTTTTTGTGAGGGAGGCACTGTAATCAACCTCATTTAAATATGAGGAAATTGGGCTAGAGGTATATCTCACTGGAGCACTGGCTTAGCATGCATGAGGCCCTGCATTCAATTCCCAGCACTGCAATAATAAAATAAAATAAGAAGATGAGGAATGAAGGCACAACAGGTTCTTGTTTGTCTAAGGTCACATAATGAGTAAATGGTAGAGGTGGGGTTCAAACCAGGTTGTGGGCTACAAGGTCTGTGCTCTTAAACACATTTTTTATCTCCTTTATAAATGTGATTCAGACAGGTTAAGAGACTTGAACAAGAAAGATCACATAGCTAGCAAGCATGAGAAACACATTAGAATTCAATGCCAAGGCCATCAGATTGTAGATACACTGGAGAAAAGACTTATGTCTCTAATCTGTTAACAAATTGCTCAACTACTCAGACTAATCTGAGGTGATGGATGTCTCATGCTCAGGAAAGCAGAGTTAGTCTCCGAGGCAACCGGAGCCCAAGGGCCTAACAAAAAATGCCCAGTGCTTCTCAGGGCCAAGTGCAGGCTTTACCTACATCTGCCCCTGTAGGTAATACTTATCTGGCTTCCAAGCAATGCTACACCAATGGGGCATGCTAGAGGCGTGGCTTGATTGACTTCTCTGACCATGGAAAAACATATTCCCTTCACAGGAGGGTGGGTTTTTATTTTTTCATTGTTTTGTTTTTTTAAAGAGAGAGGGAGAGCATGAGAGAGAAAGGGTAAGAGAGAGAGAGAGAGAGAGAATCAATCCTATTTATTTTCTCTCTCTCTTTTTTTTTCTTCACACTTCGTTGTGTACATGGTATGGTGCTGGGGTTTGAACCCGCATCCTGGCGCATGCCAGGCAAACACCATAACTGCTGAGCCACTGCTCCAACCCTATTTATTTTTTCATCTGGCCTTTGTTTCTCCGACACTTAGTAGTGTATGTGGTGGTGTGGGGGCTTGAACCTGGTTCCTCACGCATGCCAAGCAAGCACTCCAACTGCTGAGCCACTGCTTCAGCCCCAGGAGGATCGTTTTTTTGTTTGTTTGGTTTTTGTTTTTAAAGAGAGAGGGACAGTGAGAGAGAAAGAGAGAAGCAATTTTATTTAGTTTTTCATGTGGCTTTCGTTGCTCTGACATTTTGTTGTGTATGTGGTGCTGGGGTTCAAACCTACATCCTTATGCATGCCAGGCAAGCACTGTAACTGCTTAGCCCTGGAGGGTCAATTTTAATGTACTTTTTTCCCTTCCTTGCTGGGGATTGAACCCATGGATGCTCTACCACCTCATTTTATGTTTTCTTTTGAGATATGGTCTCACTAAGTTGCTTAGGTCCTCACTAATTTGCTGAGGCTGGCCTTCAAGTTGTGATCCTCCTGCCTCAGCCTCCCAAGTCACTGGGATTGCAGGCATGCACCACCACACCCATCATGGTGTGGTGAAATTTACACAGTGAAATTTCTACAATGTCATGGATGATTATTGTTTTCCCTGGGCATCTACTTTTGTTTTTTACTAGAATTTCAGGCTAAGGTCCCCATAACTTCTGAATGTTTTAGTATCTATGCCCAAAAATCTTTTCTCTCCTTTTGGATGTCCAGGTAAAGATTAAATCTTTTTCTTAAAAACTGTTAAAGACTTTAAAAGTCAGGAGCCAGTCAAGGGAGCAAACATCTTCACAACAGATAGAATCAAGAGTTAAATGTTCTAGTGGCAAACTCCTCTACCGGGCAACAAACAGACCTGCTTGTTAGATGGCAATTCCCCAGCCCTGCTCTGTGACCTCATTTCTGTTGAGTGGAAGGCAGAAGCTTCCAGCTGATTGCAGTGCAATGTTCATCAACTGCAGTAATAGTGCAATTAGCCACCAAGGTTCAAGCAAAATAATATGTGCTGGTAGCAGCTTGTCCCAGATTTCCTCTTTCTAAATAATCCAAATAAAAGAAGATTAAAAATTATTGACCTTTAAAGAAGCAAAAGTAGGCCATGAGTGCAACAGCATTGTATTTGTTTTATAGAATTCATTTTTAATGCATGTGTGTCTATGAATATAAAGTGATTTGTGACTAATTTCTGTCTCCTCAGTCTGCAGCATTACTACTGGGGAGCAGCAGTGACATAGAGTATACTGAATGATCATGAGTCATCAAATACTAAAGGGATCATATGATCAAGCAAAGCCAATTGGAACCCTTCCCTAAGATTTTTATTTTAAAACTGGAGCTATTCTCTTTCCTTTCGAGTGGCAAATATATGAGGATGTGCAGTCTAAAACTGTGATGGGCTATTTTCAACCCATGTATAAATACCAGCCTATATTAAAAAACAAAAAAACAATAAGATCATTATCCACCTCTGGCTCTCTGGCCCCTGATCCTGGCTTTTTAAACGTTTTTATTTTTGGTACTGGGGATTTAATCCAGGGGTACTTTACCACTGAGCTACATCCCCAACCTTTTTTATTTTGAGATTATCTCACTAAGTTGCTGAGGGCCTTGCTAATTTGCTGAGGCTAGCCTCAAACCTGTCTCAGGCTCCCAAGTTGCTAGAATTACAGGTGTAAAAACTGTGCCTGAATGATCCTGGCTTTTTTTTTTTTTGAAGAGGGGCAGTATGAGAGAGAGAATCAATTTTATTTAGACACTTCATTGTGTACATGGTACTGGGGTTGGAACCTGGGTCCTCGTGCATGCCAGGCAAATCACCACTCGGGACCCATGATCCTGGCTTTTTGAGACTCAGCCAATCACCTTTTCCTTTGTCTCTGTTAGGTAGCTCAGTATATCATTCTAATAAAGCTCCACTTAGCTTTGCTCATTGAAGTTAAGGTTTTATCACTTGCAACCAAAAATATATTATTTCTTCTTTGGTTTTCAGAATTCCTTTTTATACAATCTTCCAGGCCCAAAAGGCAGAAATTCTAATTTTTAAACACTAGGTCTTGGGGCTGGAGTGGTGACTCAACGGTTATGGTGCTTGCCTAGCATGTGCAGATATGCAGGTTTGAACCCCAGCACCATGTGCGCAACAAAGTGTCAGAGCAATGCAACCCACATGAAAGACTAGATAAAGTTGGCTCTCTCTCTCTCTATCTCTCTCTCTCTCTCTCTCTCTCTCTCACACACACACACACTGTTCCTCTTTCTTTTAAATAAATAAAAAATAAAATAAATTTTTAAAAAATAAACACTAGGTCTTTCAAAAAATCCTGCTATCATGGACTTTCTGATCAAGAATGTATAATCTGGAAAAGAAACATCTCGTCTCCATGGTTCTCTCTTCTTGTTCCTGAATGCAGGAGGAAGAGGGGTTTCTCAATGTGAGAAGTTTTCCATGGACACACTGACAGCACAGACAAAGTTTCTAAGGGCCAGTTAGTCACTGGCCCACACAGAGACTGTTTTTCCAGGTACTCAGCAGCTAGACAAAATAGCTAACACCATCACCACTCCTTCCTCCACAACTGTTCGTATTTCTCAATCATCTCAGTGACACCCCTCCATCTTGAGAGTCCACCACTGACTGGACTGGGTTGTGTGGCATAGGCTTTTGCATATGCTTGTCTTCTGTCATTCTGAAGTGGCTAAATAGCAAATACGTAAATAAGAAATCTTTGGGAGACTTGAATAAAACACTTCCCTTTGCTTGTTACAAAATCATGTCAGAAATGCTAATGGAAAGCAAAGTAAATTAGCAAGTCTCTGAGGAGTATGATTAGGATTCTAGACCCCCTTTAGATTCTAAAGCATCTCTTCCTGAGTTTAGCAATGAACTGGGAGAAAGCTAAATGGCTGTGCATCCTGGTTAAGTCACTCCCTATCTCTGGGCTTCAGGAGCTAAGAACAGATGGTTTTAGTGGGCCCTCTTGGCGCAAATGCTCTTTGATTCTATGCCCATTTTCTGTAAGAGCTCCAAGTGGAAAACAGAATTTTGGCAGAAATCCTTTTATTACAAAAGTCTCCTTTCTTCTAGAATACAATGAAAACATCCAATGCAGTGTGACCCCCTCACTACTCAGCCAGGCTTATGGCCCTGATCTCTCAGACTTCCAGAAAGCGTTGCAACAATTCAGTGCATCTGGATGATCCATGATTGACTGTTTTAGGTTGTAGGTTTTTAATGGGTAACAAGAGGAAGACCAAAAATAAGAATCCCTGAGGAGGCTTGTTGAGAAAGGAGCAGAGTCTCATGTGCTTGAGAAGAGGCACCAGGCAGCTGTGTTTAAGAATGAGAAATGCATTCCAATTCAAGAAGAACTAAATTTGTCAAGCAACAAGTGCTCATGAGGCAGGGGGAAACCTTTCTGAGGACAAACTCTGCCATGCAACTGGAATCCTGAAAACATAAAGGTGGAGAGAGTTGCGTATGGTAAACTATCTTCAAATCTCTCTAAACTTTATACCACAGAATAGGGTCTATGAAGGTAGTATGATACAGTAGTTAAGCACACAGGGCTTACATTCTGACAGATTCAGGTTCAGTTCTTGGTTCTTCCTCACTAACTAGTTTTGTGACTTTGGGCAGATTACTCTTGGAGCTTCAGTTACTGCATATGTAAGTGAGAAAATAATACCTATCTCGCAAGACTGTTGAAAGGGTTAAATAAAAGAACAGGTATAAAGCCCTTAGTGCAGTAACTAGCACACATAGTAGGAGCTGAATGTGAAGTGTTGACTATTGTACTTACACAGAATCATCTCAATCAGACAGTGACAGACAGGCTAATCTAATCCAAGATTTTGGAATGGCACTGAGAACCAGAGACTGGAGAAAGCCAGTGTAAACATCATGAGCAAAGGGGCAAAGGAAGGAGGTTAGAAGCAGGAGATAGCACCTGGACTTAAAAAGTGATCAGTGTAGAAGAATCCAGTTGGGAACAAGAGAAGAAAATTCAGGAAAGAAGGCCTTCAATAGTTCTTTTGTATGACCTTGTTGGGCTGCTTACAATAGGAGCTGCCACCAGACACCTGACAGAATGGTACCTCATGTATTTCCTTTTTCCTCCAGCAACTAGCCTTCAGGAATGAAGAATGAGTCCAAAATGAGAGTTTCAACTGTTCTAGAGCCTTTGATAGAAGATCCCTCCAACACTCAGAAAAGCCAGGATTCCAGGGATCTGGGTCTGAGTTCTGACTCTGCAGCATAATAACTGGACAAACATTTTCATCTGTGAGATTAAATACTCTTGCCTACTTCACAAAATAGTTATAAGAGTCAAACAAAAGTGTATTTTAGAAACTGAAATTTGTGGTCTTACGATAAATGAGGGGTGAGACATTGTGGGATGTCAGGGGTGGGTGGCATTCATCCCAGAATGAAACTGAGCATAATCCTCCCAGCACCATTTGCAAGGATTCCCTCCTCCCATCACCTCCCCCCGACTCCCAATATGCGTTTTGCTCCCAGCAACTGAATCTCTCCTAAAACTATCAAGACCAACGTACTTTGATGTTGTGGCTTCATAGAAACTTCCAGAAGCTTAAAGCAGTCAAGAAAACTTAGTTACTATAAATGTTGTGGATTGGATGAACCGAGCTGTGAGCTGCAAAGGAGTTAGGGCCCGAGAGGAAGTAGCAGATAGGAGAGTCCATATGCATTATGATCAGAAGAGCATAAATAATTATGTGGGGGCTAGAGTCGTGGCTCAGCAGTTACAGTGCTTGCCTGGCGTGCACGAGTACACAAGTTCAAATCCCAGCACCATGTACACAATGAGGTCTCAGAGCAATGAAAGCCACATGAAAATCTAAATAAACTTGTTTCTCTCTCTCTCTCTCACTATTTCTCTCTCTTAAAAATTAATTATGCTTTTAGCACTTTACAGTTTCCAAAGCACTTTTTCATCTAAGCCCTGTTAATCTTTGATATAACAATATGATACAGGTTTTATTACTCCCAGTATTCAGATGAGGAAAACCAAGGCTCACATCAGTGAAGAAAACTACCCAAGACTACATAGAGAAGGCAGCAAATGGCTTGGTTGATCTTAGAACAAGATAGGGTCTGTTCCCAAGAGTGGGCAGCATAATCCTGAACCCTGCATAAGGCAGAAGGTAGCAGGAGGTTGGAGGAAGGCAGCTGAAGAAGAAAACCTAAGCATCAGTCAGTTATGTCTACATCTGGTTTCTTCTCTGCTTATGGGAAAGAAGGAAGAAGAGGATCACACTCCTCTCACAGCCCCCCACACCTCCAACAAAATTAATCCCTGGAGCAAAGCTGAGAAGCAGGGGCTTTCCTTCTACCACAGAGCCAGAGGCAGGTTGTCTCTGCAGTCACAGAGACATGTCACTTTATCCAGTTTGCACACCATCTTCAGTTCCCCCAACTGCTCTTTCTAATTTATTCAATCCAGGAACAATCTGATCTCATGCCAACCTAGAAGATGTACCATAACAGGCTGGGCAGAATTCCTCAGGAGGAGCAATTAGCAAAAATTGGAGTCATTCCTCTATATGACTGAGGAGACAGAGAAATAATAACCCTCACATCTCATCTTATCAGATTCTAGCTAAGCAGATGTTTTCATGCTTTTTAAATTCTACCTATGTTCTGTATACTGACACCTCCTTTTAGTGACATTTGGAATGTGAAATGTTATGTGGTGATGTGAGTTTGTACAAATAGAAAGAGATGGTGAACATATAATGGTGTACACAGTAGCAAAAAGGAAGATCCCATTTGCAAATATCTGTGGTTGGCCTCTCTTTGTTCTGTGTTGATATATTTTCCTGGTACAAGCTGGATATCCTTAATGTATCTACTATCCTTACAATAGTTAAAAATTATCTGAACTAGTCAGCTTTTTGTCACTGTGACCAAAATACTTGATATAAACAACTTAGAGGAGGAAAGATTTATTTTGGCTCATATTTCAGAGGTTTCAGTCCATGGTCAGCTGGCTCCATTGCTTTGGGCCCAAGGTGAGCAAAATATCATGGTGGAAAGGTATGGTGGAGGAAAACTGGTCAGTTTGTGACCTCCAGGTAGAAAAGAGAAAGAGAGAGAGAGAGAAAGAGGGAGAGAAAGAGGGAGAAGAAAGAGCCCAGGAATAATAAGCACCTTTCCAGGCCATGCCACCCAGTGCACCTGTTCCTTCAACCATGGCCCACCACCTAGAGTTTCTACCAATTCCCAATAATTTATTCAACTACGAATGGATTAATCCACTGATGGGGTCAGAGCCCTCATAATCCAATCAATTCCACAAAGCCCCACCTCTGAACGTTGCTGCACTGGGGACCCAGCCTTCAACACAGGAGACTTCGGGGGATGTTTATAATCCAAACCATGACAAGTATGTAACATTTAGAGTGACTCTTTCCTGAGTTTGGGCTAAGAACTTTGAGAGAAGACTCCCACCTTTGAGACCTTAAAAAGGAATTGTGAAAACAGGTCCAGTATAAATGCAACAGAAGTCACAATATAATGCAGAAGTTCACAGTAGACTCAGAAAGCGGGGAGCTCAGGGTGAGCTCCAACAGCTGAGAAAAGTTTCACGGTGAAGGATGGACTGATGCTACATGAGCTCAGGGAGAGCTAGTCAGGGTGCTGGTGATGCAGAGAATAACAAGGAGTAGTGCCTGCCTCCCGGCAGCTTATCTCAGTATTAACTCACAACAGACCAGGGCTGCTGAGCTGGAAAATGGTGAGCCCACAGGAAAATGAGACAAAATTCAGACAGAACCCACCTACTCCAGCCCGAGTGTAACAAGTCTAAACAGGCAGCAGACTCAGTCCAGTCCTGCATCCATCTCCACCATGGTGTGGTAGGAATCCTTATTCCTTTCTTTCACCTGGGTTACTCCTCCTACTCACTGTGAAGACCCTGATGGCTCATGGTAGACACAGAGCTTTAGAAGACCAGAGCAGAGAGAACTCAAGTATCAAAATACTGCATTCAGTCATGATTCTTTTGATTACAAGGAGCATAAACCCAGGAGCATAAACCCACTTTATTTTTAACGAGAGAGAGAGAGAGAAAGAGAGAATCAACTTTATTTATGTTTTCACCTGGTCTTTGTTTCTTGGACACTTAGTTGTACATGTGGTGCTGGGATTTGAACCTGTGTCCTCGTGTATGCCAGGCAAACGCTTGAATCACAGAGTCACCAATCCAGCCCATAAACCTACTTTTTTTTTTTTTTAAGAGAGAGAGGAACAGTGAGAGAATGAGAGAAAGGGAGAATCAATTTTATTTAGTTTTCACATGGCTTTTGTTGCTCTGATACTTTGTTGTGTATGTGGTGCTGGAGTTTGAACCTGAGTCCTTGCACATGCCAGGCAAGCACTGTAACCACCAACTCACCACTCCAGCGCCCCACAATCCTGTTTTTAACAAACATAAGAACATAAACTCACTTTTAACAATCACTAGAAGAAAAAAAAAAAGAAGAAGGGATCTTGATGGGAGGGGAATTTGTTAGCTCATGTGATTGTAAAGTCCAGGGGGTACATCTGGCTTCAGGCATAGCTTAACCAAATAATTAAATTATAGTATTAGGATTCTCTGTCTCTAAGTTTCACTTTCTTCTGGGTTGATTTTATTCTTTGGATGCTCTAGCTTATCGTATCAATAAAGCCATCTGGATAGAGAGAGAATGCCTCTGCTCACAGTTTCGGCAAAAGTCCTGAGTCATGTATATAATACTGTGGGATCAATCATTATGCTAAGAGGTGAGTTGCTCTGGTTAGCCAAGCCTAGAACCTGTGCCTGTCTCTAGAGTAAGAGAGTAGCGTTGGTCCCATCCAAACCAGTTGAACTGCAAGTAGGACAGAGAGGGTTGCCCCAAAGGAAAATTAGAATGATGTTTCCAGGAGAGAAGGGGGAATATCAGCTATTCACAGGAGATACAGAACCAGATCATTCCACATGATGTATTTAAAAACTGGGCAGAGGAAAACAACAATAGGTTGTATATTCAGGATGTAGGAATAGAAGAAATAAGGTAGGAAGGAATGGAGGGAGGGGCAGACCAGAGGCAGTCAGCTGAGTGCAGAGTAGGTAAGGGTCAGTGCATGTGATTGAATAGGTTGTGTCCTGCCAAGGAGGGCATAGGAAGATAAGTGGGGTTGAAATCCAGTCCAAGTGCAAAAAAAAGCCTTATGTCCTGGTATGGTGCTGCTTCCGCTAAGAGAAAAGTTTCTTTTGTGTAATTCACACAAAGGTTCTATCTGGTCACTAAGCCATGAGAAGAGGGACAGCATCCATCCAGAGGGGCTATCTATCTCCAACTTGTGCAAAGAATATATCATGGATTGAATTGCATCCCCCAAAATATAAGCTTCAGTCCCAATGCCTGGGACCTGTAACTGCAGTTTTATTTGGAAAATGGGTTGCCGCATACATAATCCAATTAAAATGAGGACATGTGGATTAGGGTAGACCCTAAATCCAATGACTGCTATCTGTCTTTCTTTCTTCCTTTTTTATAAAGAGGGGACAGTGAGAGAGAGAGAAAGAGAGAAGCCATTTTTTATTTAGTTTTTCATGTGACTTTCATTCCTCAGACACTTCGTTGTGTATGAGGTGCTGTGTTTGAACTCACGTACTCAAGCATGCCAGGCAAGTGCTGTAACTGCCCCTCCTTTTTTAAGAGAGTGGGACAGTGAGAGAGAGAGAGAGAGAGATAGAATCAATTTTTATTTAGTTTTTCATGTGGCTTTCTTTGCTCTAAGACTGTTGTGTACGTGGTGCCAGGGTTTAAACTCACGTTCTCGTGGATGCCAGGCAAGTGCAGCCCTTTATTTATTTATGTTTAAAAGAGAGAAACAATTTTATTATTTTTCCATCTGGCTGTTGTTTCTCTGACAGTTAGTTGTGTATGTGGTGTTAGGGTCTGAACCTGGGTTCAAGAGCTCCAACCACTGAGTCACCGCTCCAGCCTCGACTGCTGTCTTTATAAGAGAGCATAGAGGAAGCTTGAGACACAGAAACACAGGGAAGAAAGTCACGTGATGATGGAGGCAGAGACTGGAGTGACATAGCTTCAAATCAAAGAATGTGAAGCATTGCTGGCAACACTGGAAGCCTGGAGATGACCATGGAACAGATTCTTCCTCAGAGGCTCCAAATGGAACCAATTACTGATACCTTGATCTTGGATTCCCAGCTTCCAGAACTATGAGAAATTAAGTTTCATTTGTTCTAAACCATCCAGTCTGTGGTACTTTGTGAGAGTAGCCCTAGGAAAATAACATGCTACAAGAGCAGCAGTAGTTCTGACAGTAAGGTCCCCCTGTGTCCTTGTGGAATACACAAAAATTCATAGTAGTCAAGAGATCCCTGGGGAAGAAGTATTTGGGTCTTCTCTTCTTGCCTGATTTTCCTGGAAGGGCCTGTTACCTCCATCTGCACAAAGAAAGTGAAAGAATATTTTCAAACTATAATAGTTCATAAAGTGGGCTGCCAGTAAAATGAGGGACAACCTCTTGTTGGTTTGAGACGAAAACTAGGGCATTCTTTAGGTTGGAGTCTCTGCATACACTGTTCTTTGTACTCCTCTGTCCCCAAGCTCTGAGCCCCGGTGCTTTTCTTTGCCATAGAACTTACTGTGTGAGAGTGTAATTTTCTGGTTACTGTGGAGTAGATTGTCCAATGATGCAGAATACATTTTTCTGTGAAGTAAGCTTTTCTTTCCTGTAAAATAAACCAAGCAAGAAAAGGTAAATGTTCCTAAAGGGTCTGGAGACCTAAATAAACAAAGGAAATGAGACTTCAATCGTTGCACTAACAACATTGCAGAATTATGGGAGTATGTTGAGGTAAACCAAGGTGGCTTTGAACTCAAGCCAGTGGCACAGAAGGGTAATGAGTCCCTGAATGTCACTTCCTTGAGAAGTGCATCTTGATTCTATCACAGCTCTTTATCTTACTTCACTTTTCTTCATTGCATTCCTCATTATAAAATTATTTTGCTTAAAAAGTTTAACAATAGGCCAGAAGTGGTGTCACATACATGTAATCTCAAAGACTTGGGAGGCTGAGGCAGGAGGATCACAAGTTCAAGGCCAGCCTTAAGAACTTAGTGAGAACCTGTGTCAAAATAAAAAAAATAAAAGGGGGTGAGATATAACTCAGTAGCTGAGTGGTAAAACACCCCTAGGTTCAATCCCCAGGACTGAAAAAAAAAAAAAGAAAGCTTAATGACAGTAGAAACTGCCTGTTTTGGTCACAATCTGACTCAGAGCTTTTGGGCAAGTTACCCAACCTGATTTATTCAATACCTTTGTTATATACCTCTCATTTGTAAAATATATCAATCTCACAGGGTAATTGTGAAGGTTAAATGAGATAATGTAAGAGTTTACGGCAGTGATTTGTCCATAGTTGACGGTCAATTCTAACACTTTTATTGTGTTTACTAGGTTCCAGACACTATTCTAAGCCTTTTACATGTGCATCAATTTAATCCTCACAACCATGTTATAAGATAGGTGCTACTATTATCAACATTTATGATGAAGAAACAGGATATTTAACTTGCCTGAAGTCACACAGTTAGTAAATATAGAACTTGGATTGAGAGCTCAGAGTCCCTTCCCTAAACCAGTATAGTACAGTGTACTGGCTAATATAAAACCTTCCTAAGTGAATAAAATTGCCAAAAAGAAAAAAAAATAATAAAAGGAAAGAGAGAACCAAGGGACTGACTCATTGAAAGTGAATCATGATTTGGAGTCTCTGGGGCAGTAGTAGTGAAATTTACATCTACTCTGTCCTCCTGTGGCCAGGCCTGTGTTTAGGGAAATAGTCCTGAAGGCCAATTTACAAAGCTATAAGATACAAGGTAATTCTTGACTGATAGCATGGGATGGGGTATTGTCTTCCTTCACATTCTGAGGCACCTCCGAAGCCTGAGTTGGGTGATGCTGGAAACCCTGCCCTCACAACACCCAGGACACATCCAGGGTCACCCATTGCCACATGGCAGGAAGAGAAACAGCAGAAGATCTCTTTCAGTTGTTTCTGTTTCAGACTCCTCTGGCTGTAGCAGCTGCACTGTGTGTTATGGGACATTACAAAGTGTTGGGCTGGAGCCGTGGCTCAGTATTTATGGTGCTTGCCTGGCATGCACAAGGACACAAGTTCAAACCCCAGCACCATGTACACAATGAAATGTTGGAACAACGAAAGGCACATGAAAACTAAATAAAATTGATTCTCCCTCTCCCCGCCCCCTATATTTAAAAAAAGAAAGAAAGAAAGAAAGTGTCATATGGCCCAGCCAGTTTTGTGTGTGTCTGCAGCCCCTAGAGGAGAGCTGCTGGAAGTCAGGGCAGGTTGTATTATTTCTCTGTCAATCTCCAGGTTCTGTACAGGTTCTGGCACATTGAGAGAGTCCAATGGCTGTTGAATGAAGAGAATTGAATGCTCATTCTGAACAAAAAGATGATGTCTGAACAAGGCAGTTGCTGACATCTTAGGCATTTTAGCTGAAGAGTGGTGGTGGTGATGGCATTTGAGAAGGACATTGAAAAGATAGTGTACAATCAAGGTAGTTCTGGAGGAGGCTGTGAAAGAAATGGTTTGTTCAAGTAGTTACAAGTTTAAAGTCCTTCATGGCTAAATGTATTATTTAAATCCTTTCCTAAACCCTCTGCAATCTGCTTAAGTTGGAGAATGTTTTTCCTTGTTTTTCTTCAAGGGTAAGTTGGCAGTACTACCTAGAGCACTATCACACACCTATGGGGAGCTGTTTTTCCAAGCTCCCAGTTTTTCAAGAGCTGCTGAGATATAATCATGCTCATCAAACAGGAGACCTTTACCGTTTCCTTAATGGTGTGCCTCCGCCTTTCTTAGTCAATATACGGGATGACTTTGAATCAGCTGTTGTCTAAATAAATACTTGGGTTGTCTCTGCATACCTTAATTAATTGAATCTAAAAGAACAGTAGCTTAAAATAAGTGTAGCTATTTTTCAATATTGATGTGTATGTACATATTTTAGACATCATGTACTTTTTTTTAAAGAGAGCAAGAGTGAGAGAGAAAGTGAATCAGTTTTATTTATTTTTTTTAATCTGGATTTTGTTTTTCTGACACTTAGTTGTGTATGTGGTGCTGGGGTTCAAACCCAGGTCCTTGCGCACAACAGGCAAACGCTCTACCACTGAGCCGCTGCTGCAGCCCACGTATAGATTTTTTTTTTTAGTCAAAGTACAAACCAGATCATTCTCAACAGATCAGATGTGCATAAATATCTCTTGACTACTAGGATCAGAGTCACTCCTCTTTACCATCTTTCATCTATTCCTCTTTGCAAAGGATACCACCTTAGTATAGTTGTACTGCTATAACAAAAATATCTGAGACTAGGTAATTTATAAAGAACAAAAATATAAAGAAATATCTCACATTTCCGGAGGCTGAGAAATCTAAGATGAAGGTTCTGGCAGGATTGATGTCTAGTGAAGGCTACTCTTTGCTTCCAAGATGGCACTTTATTGCTGGTTTCTCTAGAGGAAAGGAACTCTATTTCCTTAGATGGGAAGGGAACTGGAAGGGAACAAAAAGGAAAACTCCTTCATCAACCCGCCCACTTTTTTTTTGGCACTGGAAGTTGAACCCAGGATGTTCTACCACTGAGCTACATTTCCTATCCCTTTTTATTTTTTATTTTGAGACAGGTTCTCACTAAGTTGCCTAGGCTGGCATCCAAGTTGCCATCCTCCTGCCTCAGCCTCCCACACTACTGGGAATATAGGTTTGTGCTGCTGGCTTTCATAAGACCTTGTATGAGGGCACCTGATCCCATTCATATGTGCAGAGCCCTCATGGCCTTATTACCTCCTAAAAGCCTCATCTCTTAATACTATTGCACTGGGGGATTAAGTTTCATGAATTTAGAGGGGACACAAATATTCAATCCATAGCACACTTTGCAGGGAATAGTGTCTTCATACTGTTATAGAGCATGTTTTTCTTTCCCCAATATTAAAACTACTATACTCTCAAATCCCGCCACATGATAGATGCTATTAAACTATTCCCCTATTGAAATGATTTAGAAGTTAATGATCTATTATGGCATTTCTCCAGGAGACCTAGTATCAAATAGAAGTCTTCTGGAACTGAAGTCCTTAATATTAGACTATCAGGTACTATGGTAGGCTAGCAGAAAATAACAAGAAAGTCCTCTATCTATATTTCACTAATTCACTCAATAGTGTAGTAGGTGTTTTTATTCATTCATTCAGTTAATAAGTACTTTCTGAGCACATACTGCATGTTAGCCACAAGGCTTATACTAGGGATATAGTAATAAATAAGAGTTCTTTTTTTCCTTAAAAGCTTTTCAAAAATTTTTACTTTACTTTATATCTCATTTTATTTCATTTCAATAGTTCTGGAAATTGAGCCCAGAGCCTCATGCACACTAGGTGAGTGCACTACCACTGAGCTACATCCCCAGCCCAGAAGCAAACTTTTTAAAGGTCCAATTCAAAGTCGCAAAATATATAAAGTTCTTTGGAATAGATCTAACAAGGTTGTGCATGTCCTTTAGGGAGAATTTTATACAACATTATTGAAAGATATTAAAATCTAAATAAATGGAGAGCAGTACTATCTTCCAGCAGATATTTAATGTTATAGATTGTCAATTACCATAAGATTAAAAATAATCTAGAGGCCCAGGGTCAAGCTCAAAGATAGTGCATGCTTAACATAAACAAGGCCCTGTTTCTATCCCCAGCACCACACACACATACATACACAAATCTAGGAGGATATATTATGTGGAAGTATTGATAGTGGTAGTCTCTCAGTTGTAAGAATATTTTTATAGATTTTTATTTTTGCTTACCCATGCTTTTTTACTTTTTAAATGCACATTTATACTTTGTAATAAAAATATTTTATCCATTACACTCAAATTTATGCATAGATTCAATGCAATTCCAATTAAATTAGATTTTTTTTCATGGAACTAAATCTCATTCCCAGAAGAGCCAAGAAGACTCGAAAAATGAGATAGATTTGTCCTACCAGATAAGAAAATTTGTCATCGAACTAAAATAAAGACTATAATATTGCCAAAGGTATGGAAAATCACCCAAAAATCCAAGAAAAGTATAAAAAAATGAAAACAAAACTTATGTGCTAGGAAGCATATGCAGATTGTGAAAAAATAGACTATTCAATAATTAGTTCTCTAGATGGGAAAAAATTAGCTTTGCTGCCTAACTTATATCATACTTAAACATCAATTCTAGATATGAGACTAGTCTTAGTATGTTAGTGCTGCTATAACAAAATACTTTAGACTATGCAATTTATAGAGAATAGAAACTTATTTCTCACAGTGTTGGGAAGTCCAAGCTAAAGGTGCAGGCAGATTCAGTGTCAACGGACCTTGATGGATCTTCACATGGGAGGAACAAATGCTGTGTCCTGACTTGGTGGAAGGCGAAAAGGGACTAGGACACTTCCTTCCACGTTTTTTATAAGGGTTCTGCCCTCATCTCACTTTTCAAAAAGCCTCACCTTTTAATATTATTATATTATTAATTATATATATAATTATATTATATCAACATTGGGTATGAAGTTCCAACATAAGAATTTGGAGAGAGAAGAACACACATTCAGACCATGGCAAGAGTTAAATAGGAAAGTCTTAAAATTTATACTATAATGTAAAACAGTGAAATTTTTAGAATACAAAATAAAAATGTCTTCGACTTCAGGGCAGAGAAAGAGTGTTTGTACAGTACCATAGGTACAAACCATAAAGGAAAATAGTTCACATTCAATCACAGTAAAATTAATAACTCTGTGCACATAATGAATACAAAAATAAAGCCACTAAGGGGGCTAAGGTATTTATAACATGTACAACTGACAAAAGAAAGGCAGAAAAAGTCAATAGAAAAATGAACAAAAGAGCTGGGCACTGTGCCTCATGCCTGTAATCCCAGTACTGGCCAGGCTGAGACAGGAGAATCACAAATCCAGAGCCACCCTCCACAATTTAGCAAGGCCCTAAGCAACTTAGCAAGACCCTGTTTCAAAATAAAAAGAAAATTTAACAAAAGAGCTGGGGATATGACTCACTGGTTAAGTGCCCCCTGGGTTCAATCCTTTGTACCCCCCCAAAAAAATCATCATTTCTCAGAAGAAGTAATATAGATGAATAATAAACTTATGAGAACAGAACATATTCAATCCTGTTAGTAACAGGAAATGCAAATTAAAACTATAAGATACTACTTCTCACTGACCTGACAAAAACTTGGAAAGTCTGGGGCTGGGAATGTAGTTCAGTGATAGAGAATTTGCCTTGCCTACAATGTGTGATGCCCTGGATTTGACCCTAAGCACTGCTTAAGGGGAAAAAAAAATAGAAAGTCTGACAATACTAAATGTGGGTGTATACCCCAATCTCAAACTTAGAGATGTGGGTGTACACCCCAATCTTGAAAAATCAAGATGTAGTTATTGGGGTGTACATCCACAACTTGAAGTTATTGGGGTGTACACACATCTCAAAGTTAATGGGGTGTACACCCCATTGTACACCCCATCTCGAAGTTATTGGGGTATACGCTCACATCTCAAAGTTCGAGGTTGGGGTGTACACCCACCCCTCGAAGTTCGAGATGGGGGTGTACACCCAACCCTTGAAGTTATGGGGGTGTACAACCAATCCTCCAAGTTCGAGATGGGGTGTACACCCACTCTTCGAAGTTATGAGGGTGAACACCCACCACTCCAAGTTATGGGGGTATACACCACTCCTCGAAGTTCAAGATGAGGGTGTACACCCAGTCTTGAAGTTTTGGGTGTGTACACCCACTCCTCGAAGTTCCAGTGAGGGTGTACACCCACCCCTGGGATTTTGACATGGGGCTGTACACCCACACTTCGAAGTTCAACATGAGGGTGTACACCCACCCCTTGAGATTCAAGATGGGGGTGTACACGTACCCCTCAAATTTATGGGGGTGTTCACCCACCTCTCGAAGTTCGAGATCAGGCATATACCCAACCCTCGAAGTAATTGGGGTGTAACCCATCATTCAAAGTTCGAGATGGGTATGTACACCCACCCATCGAAGTTATGGGGGTGTACACCCACACTTTGAAGTTTGAGATAAGGGTGTACACCCACCCCTCGAAGTTATAGGGCTTTACTTCCACTCCTCGAACTTATGGGGGTGTACACCCACCCCTCCATGTTATGGGGGTGTACATCCCAACCTCGATGTTTGAGATGGGGGTGTACACCCAGCCCTCGAATTTGGAGATGGGTGTGTACACCTAGCCCTCAAAGTTCGAGATGGGGGTATGCACCCAGCCCCCAAAGTTTGAGATGGGGGTGTGCATCACCCCCTGAAATGGAGATGGGGTGTGCACCCACCCCTTGATGCTATGGGGGTGTACACCCACCTCTCTAAGTTCGTGATGGGGGAGTACACCCGCCCCTTGAAGTTCGCAATGGGTGTGTACCGCCACCCCTAGAAGTTATAGGGTTATACACACACCCCTCGAAGTTCATGATGGGGGTGTACAACCACCCCTCAAAGTTCATGATGGGGTGTACACACACCCCTCGAAGTTATGGGGTGTACATCCACCCCTCAAAGTTATGGGGTTGTACACCCACCTTTTGAAGTTCGAAATTGGGTTGTACACCCACCTATGGAAGTTCAAAATAGGGGTGTACACCCACCTATCGAAGTTTAAAATGGGCATGTACACCCACCTATCAAATTTATGGGGGTGTACACCCACCTATCGAAGTTATGGAGGTGTCCACCCACCTATCAAATTTATGGGGGTGTACACCCACCTATCAAATTATGGAGGTATCCACCCACCTATTGAAGTTATGGGGGTGTCCACCCACCTATCGAAGTTCCACATGGGAATGTACACCCACCTATTGAAGTGGAAATGGGGTGTACAACCACCTACCGAAGTTCGAAATGGGGGTATGCACCCACCTGTTGAAGTTATGGGGGTGTACACCCACCTATCAAAGTTCAAAATGGGCATGTACACCCAGCTATTGAAGTTATGGGGGTGTACACCCAGATATCAAAGTTATGGGGGTGTGCAGCCACCTATTGAAGTTATGAGAGTGTACACCCACCTATTGATGTTCTAAATGGGGGTGTAACCCACCTATTGAAGTTCGAAATCGGGGTGTACACCAACCTATCGAAGTTGGAAATGGGGTGTACAACCACCTATCGAAGTTCAAAATGGGGGTGTACACCCACTTATCGAATTTCAAAATGGGGGTGTAAACCCTCCTATCAAAGTTATGGGAGTGTACACCCACCTATTGATGTTCGAATTGGGGTGTACACCCAGCTATCAAAGTTCAAAATGGGGGTATATAGCTACCTATTGAAGTTATTGGGGTATACACCAACCTATCAAAGTTCGAAATTGGGATGTACACCCACCTATCGAAGTTAAGGGAGTTTACAGGCACGTGTCGAAGTTCGAAATGCAGGTGTACACCCACCTATTGAAGTTCGAAATGGGGGTGTGCACCCACCTATCAAAGATTGAAACGGGGGTGTACACACACCTATTGAAGTTCGAAAAGGGGGTGTACACCCACCTATCGAAGTTCGAAATGGGGGTGTGCATTCACCTATAGAAGTTTGAAATGGCGGTGTACACACATCTATCGAAGTTATGGGTTGTACACCCACCTATCGAAGTTCAAAATGGGGTGTACACCCACCTATCTAAGTTCAAAATGGGGGTGCGCACCCACCTGTAGAAGTTCGAGATTGGGTTGTGAACCCACATATTGAAATTCGAGATTTCAGATTATAGAATAAGAAGAATTCTCATTTAGTGCTAGCTGAAGTGTAAATAGTATGACTTTGGAAAATAGTTTGTTATTATCCATTTTAGTTTAACTTGAATACATTCTATGATTCAGCAATTGCAAACATATCATATGCGTTCTTGAACTAAGAGATAGATACTCACAAAAATGTCCATAGCAACATTGTTTGTGAAATATAAAAACCTGGAAACAGACCAAATGTCCATCAATTATAGAATTCGTAAATATGTTGTGATAAAATCACATAAAGGAACATTATACAAAATTGAATATGAATAAACCAGCAACTACTGGTTTATTCATGAATTGCTCTAATGAATGAGCCAAAAAGAGGCATGTTGTAGAAAGATAACACTGTACGATTCCATTTCTATAAATTTAAACAGGCAAAACTCAATAGATTTTGTCTGATATCTTCTGTTTGAACCTCCAAATTCACTCTCCATACTTCTCTGATTTCCAGGAGGCTGAATTGCATGGATTGTATGAGTGGACTCCTTTGACTTCTGACTTTGGTTGGGTTGGCTGATGGGAAGCACTGTGGGGAAGTCTGGAGAACTAAAGGAGTCGATCTTATTCTCTGATACTCTCACTGTGGGCTGCAAGAGGCAGACTGGGTTTCCTCTTCTGTAGGTCTCAGTCCCTAACAGGTACCCCACCCCCAACAAAGCTGGTTCTGTCCCTGACTTCCTGTAACTGCTCCCTCCCTTTCCCTCCCCTTCAGGCATAGGGTGATAAGAGCTGTTACCAGCCTCAGGATAATATCTTATTCTTGTGTTCTTACCATACCCTGCTGGCACCCTTGTAAATAGTTCCTTTAATAAACTCTCCTCAAATTATCCTAATCCGAGTGTGCCATCTGTTTCCTGCCAGGATCCTGACTGACACAATATTGCTTAGTGTTCCACAGAGGCTATGGTAAAACTTATAAAGAAAAGCAAGGGAATTATTAACACAAAATTCAGGATTGGCATTACCTCTGTGGGAGAGGAAAACATAATATAAAACAAAACTACGTGGGGGACTCTTTATGTACTGGTAATATTCTATTTCTTAAACAAGGCTATTTGTAGATGTGTATTAGCTTTATGATAATTCTCCGTGATAATTTTTAATATGGCTCCATATGTTGTAGACAATCCTCAATATATATGACATTTTAACAATAAAAAGATTAGCATAAATATAATAAACAATGACTAAAGGATTGGGAATGTAGCTCAGTAGTAGAGCACTTGTCTGGCACGTGTGAGGTCCTAGGTTCCATCCCCAGCACAGGGAAAAAAAAAAAAAAGGCAGAAATCTAAAAATCAAACAAATTCCCACTAGAATCTAAAGTTGAGAGGGCAGAGATTTTTTGTCTTGTTTCTCTGCTAGAACAGTGCTGACATATGATAAACGCTCAGCAAGTATGTGTTGAAACTCAACTGAAACAACTTCTAACTTGGACCCAGTACCTCCCTATCCTTTGGATATAGTTGAGGAAACTTTACTTAGACCTTTTTTCTTTTCTTTCCTTCTTTTAAACACTAAACCCCACTGCACAAGTCTGGAAGAGCTGCTTTTAGTCTTTCTTCCTTATTAGAAGCTCTCAGACTGCCTGCTTTCCTCTCTTCTTGGTGTTTGCTGCTATACGCTAGTTTTGGGCTATTCTGCCACCCCTCCACTCCATGCCTATCTCAATCTGACTGTGGTATTAATACACTCTCTCTTCATCTTTCATCTTCCTTAGACAGCAAGCTCAAATAATCCTTTTGTTTAAAGGACTTTTATTACCAACAATTTTAGAGAAAGGAAATAGGAATAAAAAATTAAAAGTGTTTATAAATGTCTTAATTCTCAGATGGTAGTTTGACTTCTCTTTTTCTATTTTTTTTAAAGAGAGAGAGAGAAATAATTTTTATTTAGTTTTTCATGTGGCCTTGGTTGCTCCAAGACTTCGTTGTGTATGTGGTGCTGGGGTTTGAAGCTGTGTACTCACGCATGCCAAGCAAGCACCATAACCGCTAAGCCACTGCTCCAGCCCCTCTTTTTTCTATTTTTTTAAGGAGTTACTTTGTTGTACAATCATAAATGCATATAAAATGATAATATGATGTGCATTTGATCCTAATCCAGAGTCACCCCCACATTGCCCACAACCCAGTCTCTTGATTTTTCTATATTTCCTCCCTCTAACAGCTATAAATGTCCATATATGTTAGAGGGGGAAAATATATATATATAATCATTGTGAATTTTCTAGAATTAAATGATTTTGTAAGTATTTCGTAAGTATTATTTGGCTTCTGGGGTGGGTAAAGAGTATGCTACATTGTTGATTGTCTCCCTAGATCCCTATCCTCCTTCCATCTCCCCTTCTTTCCACCTCCCCTTGACCCCTCCCTCCCTACATATCTATGGTTCCCCTAAATTATGCGTTGTTATGTCTTTGGTGGGTCTAATACAAGAGTTTGGCTACCAAGCCTGGGTTTTATTCTAGCCTCCACAAATGAGGGAAAACATTTGACTCTTGACTCTCTGGGTTTGGCTAATTTCGCTCAGCATGATTTCTTCCATTGCCATCCATTTACCATCAAATGCCATATATTGTTGTTTCTAACGGCTGAATAGAACTCCATTGTATATTTATACCAGAACTTTTGGATCCATTCATCCATTCAGGGGCAAAGATGCTATTTAGCTATTGTAATTTGAGCTGCTATGAACAAAGATTTTGCAATGTCACTGTAATGTGCTGATTCTAGCCCTTCTGGGAAAATACCCAGAAGAGGGATAGCTGGGACTTGTGGTTCCATCCCTAATTTTTTGATGAGTCTCCACATTGCTTTCCAGAGTATCTGTACCAGACTGCAATTCCACCAACAGTGTGCTAGTGTTCCTATCGCCCCATATCTTCTCCAGCATCTGTTACTGTTTATATTCTTCATCTTTGCCTATCTGACTGGTTATGAGGTGAAATCTTAATGAAGTTTTGATTTGCATTTCTCTGATTACTAGTGATTTAGAACACTTTCTAATATATTCACTGGCTTGCTCAATCTCCTCTGTTGAGAAGTTTCTGTTTAACTCTCTGGCCCATGTATTGATTGGATTGCTTGTGATTTTGTTATTAAGCTTTTTGAGTTCATTGTAAATTTTGGATATTAGTCCCCTGTCAGAGGAATCACAGGCCATGATTATCTCCCATTTATAGGTTCTCTCTTGACATTTTTGACCAATTCCTTGGCTGAGCAAAAGCTTTTTTTTTTTTTTTTTTTTTTTGAGAGGGACAGTGAGAGAGAAAGAGAAAAAAAGAGAGAATCAATTTTACTTAGTTTTTCACGTGACATTCATTGCTTCAACACTTTGTTGTGTAAGTGGTGCTGGGGTTTGAACTCATGTACTTGCACATCCCAGGCAAGTGCTGCAACTGCTGAACCACGGCTCCAATCCCTGAGTAAAAAGCTTTTTAATGTAATGGCATCCCACTCATTCTTTTTTTTTAATTGGTTCAGCATTGACTTACATAATGAAGGGGTTTATCGGTTCACCTTCATACATGCATACATATTGACAGAGTTGCTTTAACCCAGTCCTTGTCTAGGATCTACTCCCCTTCCCCCACTCCTCAATCTCATGGCTCCTCTGTAATTCCCCCAAGTTAAAGAAATCAGTGACAATATACATGCAATATACACATTGAAATTACTAGATTTATACGCCTGTCTGGATATATTTGGAGTTCTTATAGGAGTCAAATGTACTCTGTAGTATTGAAACCCTCCATTTATCCTCTATCCTCTCCCTCCCTCCCTCATCCCTTCGCAGCTTTAGTCCCCACAGCTTATGTGTTACTTCAGATTTGGTGTGTTTACTAAATAAACTTGACCAATTTTCATCCTGTCTTAGGTTTTACTTTAGCTTCCACATATGAGAGAATGAATACATTCAACCCTTTTGTCTCTGGGTTTGGCTTGTTTCACCCAACATGATTTTTTCCATTTCCATATGTTTACCTGCAAAAGCTATGATATTGTTCTTTCTAAAAGCTGGGTAGAACTCCATTGTGTGTGATTATATGTATGTATACATATAATACACGATTTTTGGATCCACATATCCAGTGCCACTCTTTAATTATTGACTATAATTCTTTCACTTTGGGAGTCTTGTTGAGGAAGTTGTTGCCAACTCCTATATGCTGGAGTTTTGCTCCTAATTTTTCCTCTAGCAGTTGTATGATAGTTGGTTTAATTCCTGGTTCCTTGATCCATTCTGATTTGATTGTTGTGCAAGGTGAGAGATAAGGATCTAATTTCAACTTCCTGCAAATGCCTTTCCAGTTTGTCCAGCACCATTTGTTGAATAGGCTGTCTATTTTCCATGTTCTACTTTGACCCCCTTTGTCAAATATCAGATGTTTAAGAATTTGTAGTTTTGTCTCAGAGTCTTCCGTTCTATTCCATTGGTCTTCATTCCTATTTTGATACCGTTACATGCTGTTTTTGTTACTACAGCTCTATAATATATTTTAGATCTGGTATTGCAAAACAGTTTGACTTCCTTGTAGATAGTTGGGTTCAATTTTAGACCTTCACTTTTAACTATTCTTCTTTTGAGTTTGGCATTACAAACTCATTCTAACTATGGTTTGGTCCTTGAAGAAACAGCTTGATGGAATGAAACAGTAAATAATTTGTTTCTCTGAGGACCTGCAGGGAAGGTCATTCTCTATTCCAGGAATGATTCATTTGAAGCATTATATTATTTGACTCAGACTCTTTTTCCCAGGGTTTTTTAATTTAACATCTGATAGTGTATAATGTAATAATTTTAAAAGCACACAGATCAGTGTAAGAAAAATAAAATTGTAAGTCAGCATTTTCCAAATTGTTTCCCACAGAATACTAGTCCTATAGGAATATGCACTGCTTGAAAAAAAGGTGGGAGTTGTTATGGCCAAACAACTTTGGGAAATGTCACATACTGAATGATCATCCTGGAGAATCACAATATATGTTAGCAAATTTAAAACTCTGAGAATCAGCTTTACTTTGTTTTAACCCTGCGTTTCTCAAGTTTATTTGACCATTGAACCCCTTTTCTATATACCTACTAAAACTTTGCTGAAGTTGTACTGAAACACTTTGAGGAAATTCTACTTGCATTAGAAAGTAGAATTGTTAGCCAGGGATTTATTTCAGCAGTACAGGGTACACTTAACAGGCCCCAAAAATTAAACAAGCAAACAAACAAATAGAAAGTAGAATAAGGTCTGTATTAGTCTGCTAGGTCTACCACTACAAAACACCACAGACTTTGTATGTTAAGCAACAGAATTTATTTTCTCACAGTTCTGGAGGCTGGAAGTAAAAGATTAAGGTGTCAGTAGGTTTGGTTTTCCCTGAGGCCTTTCTTCTTGGCTGTAGATGGCCACCTTTTTGCTGAGTCATGACATGGCCTTTTCTCTGACACCTGTATCCTTAGTGTTTTCGACTCTTTCCATAAGGATGCATGTTATATTGGATTAAGGCTTCACCCTTATGACCTCACCTACCTTAATTATCTCCTTAAAGACCCTACCTTCAGGAGCTGGAGCAGTGGTTACAGTGCTTGCCTGGTATGCGTTAATACACGGGTTCAGACCCCAACACCACGTACACAATGAAGTGTGGGAGCAATGAAGGCCATGTGAAAAACTGAATAAATTGATTCTCTCTTTCTCTCTCAATGTCCCTCTCTCTTAAATAAAATAAAAGACCCTAACTTCAGATAAAGTCACTTTGAGGGTTAGTATGTAAACATATAAATGAGGGGTACAATTCAGTTCATAATAGGTCACACATACCTTTATTCTTTCCCTTTTGCTTCATACTTACCCAATTCATCATAATAAGATAGGAAAACCATATTCACCTGGTCTTAATATTTCTTCTGTGCAACAGCTTGCCATGAGTCAATTACATATGAAAGGAGTACCTTCTCAGTGAAAATCATTTTACTAGGCATTTTTAGAGGTTATGAAGATATGGTGACAAAGCCTAGGTCCACCTTTCAGGAAATTAAGATCTTACTCAAGACTATGCATAAACCCTTGTTTTCTCTGCTTATCACACTTCATCTACTCTAGGTAGATAAATCTAGGTCAAAACCATTGTATTACTTTTGAGTCCAAAAATCACACGGGGTCCTTAGTTTCATGGATACTAGAGACTCTTAATATGGTGCACCTTTTGAATCAGAGTCATGAGCTATTTGATTTTGGCCCTCTTGGTTACTAACATAAGATGACATATTCTGGGAAAATCAACTTGGAAAGAACTTATTTTCATGAACATCATTCTATTTAATTTTAAAGTCGCTCTTAAAGGAAGCACAGATGTACAACAAGGATGGAGGGATCGTTTTTCTCAGAAAATGGGGAGATAAGAGAGGTGCAACTGAAGAAGCAAGGATGGTGTCTGAGGAGGCTCATGTGATAGAGCAGAGGGGGTTAAGCCTGAGCTAAATCTTGATGGATGGATGAGAAATATTTGAACAGGAATAATATGAAAAGAAAGCATTTCAATCTGAGAAACTCACCAAGGTGAGGAAATGAAAATTCGTAGGTTGGGTTGGAGCGGTGGCTCAGCAGTTATAGTGCTTGCCTGGCATGCGGGAGTACGCAAGTTCAAACCCCAGCACCACATATACAATTAAGTCTCGGAGCAACAAAAGCCACATGAAAAACTAAATAAAAAATCAATTCTGTCTTTCTCTGTCTCTCTCCCATTGTCCCTCTCTCTTTAAAAACAAAAACAAAAACAAAAGAAAATTCATAGGCTATCTGGGACATGAGCAGTGAGGAAACATCTGGTAGGGAAAGACAATAAAAACGTTGGTCCTGGAGTAGACTATGAGAGACTAAAACTTTGGACAAATGGGGGTCAATTCTTGGGAAATAGGAAAAGCTTAGACCCAAAATCAAAGCCAGGGTCACAGTATCATGCCAATCTCAATTAAAAAGTTGATTTGTTAAGGACCCTGTGAAGCATTCCTTTTCAGGAATTTTCTTGTGAGCCTAAGAATCGTTTTTTCTTTGTTTGTTTGTTTGTTCATTTTTTAGAGAATCAATTTAATTTATTTTTTCATCTGCACTTTGTTTCTCCAACACTTATTTGTGTATATGGTGTTGGGGTTTGAACTCAGGTCCTAGCTCATGCCAGGCAAGTACCCCAACCACTGAGTACCATTCCAGCCCAGGAATCTGTATTTTTATTGCAAACTGTCTTCCTTGTTGTTTGTTAAAATCTCCAGCTTTTGAGACCTATTCCTTAGCCAGTGCTGGTGTTGTAGCCAGACTCGTAGTGATGCTCTGAGCACTACGTATAACACACTGACTTTAAAAAAAAAGAAAAGAAAAGAAAAAAAAATGTATGGTGGCCCCAGAATGACTCCCTCATTTACATCATTATGTGGATAACATTTATTAAGCCCTCGCTATGAGCCAGCCAGTGTTCTCATTTAGTGCACATAATATATTTATGTCTATGAAATTTTCTACATGAGGAAATTGAGGCACATTTAGAATCTGGAACTTGCCCCAATGTCTCTCAGCATTAAAGCCAGGATTTGAATCCAGCTAATCTGACTGTAACCTCCACTGTGCCAATTTGTTGTAATAGCTTGATGTTAGTTCATTCATTTATGAATATTTACTAAGCACCTAGTGTGCACTAGGCTTTATAAATAAATGAGAAAAATGATCAATAAAATAGCAGAGTAATTTTCTAATCTATGTGACAGCAGGAAAGGTAAACTGAGATGAAGCTCAGGGAAAAGTTTGCTACAAGTATTGAGTCATTTGTTCAACAAATATTATTGAGTTCTTAGTGTGTGCTAAATATGATGATAGTAGCTAAGGATAAGGACATGAATCAGGACTAGTGGAGCTTGGTGAGACAGAGAGAAATAACCAATAAATCAAAAATCAGAGTTGAAGACATACCATAAAATGGCCAAAATAATGCAGGGACCCAAAGAAAGAGAAGGGCTAGTTTGCTTTCAGGGAAGGTCCTCAGTCACAGATGATAGCTTTTTGGAGGCAACATACCTCAATTCCAACAGATGCTCCCATGTCACTCTGGGTTGATTTATTTATAAAAATTCATTAAACATCTTTATTTATTAAAAATCTTATTTATTATTATTTAATAAAATGACTTATTTAAGATTACTCATCTAGTAAGTTCAATAACATGAGCCTAGTCCATCCCATTTAAAAATCTGTGTTTATAACTAATACATTTCATTGCCTCTTGATCCCCACTGATACTCAAATTTACACTGGATTTAGCAATAATTGCTCTTTAATTCATTCATTTTTCTCTATTCCATTGTTATTGCTGAAATTCACAACATCAACTCTCACCTTGCCAGAAGAGCATAGTGGTTAAGAAAATAAATTCTGGAAATAGACTGTGTTCAGATTTGAATTCTGGCTCAGTGTCTCACTAACTGTACAACTCTGGGGAAATTACCCTATCTCTCTATTCCATATTCCTCATCTTAAAGGAGGGATACTTCATAGGGCTGCAGTGAGCATTAAATGAGTTAATGTGTATAGATTAAGAGAGTTCCTGGAACTTAATAAAGGCTAGCTATCATAACGTTACTTGTTTCTTTCTGCAATCATTGCAGTCTTGGCAGGAAACAGATGCCACACACAAACTAGAAAAATTGAGGAATGTTCAATAAAGGGACATGGTGTATGCCCAGTTTGAGGAGACCAGAAAGGGATACAAAATTCCCTCAGCACTAGCAAAGTTGGAATCATTATTACCCCAAAAGTTGAAGGGTAAGGGTGGGAATGATGAACAGAACAGGAAGATAACAGTTGTTTGAAAATGCTGACTGCGAAGAGCTATGACCTTTGGTGGTGGCAGGTATTCTCATACAACGACTCAATAGAGAGGGAGATGGAAAATAAATGTTGAGACTGCTCTGTCCTCCTGACCTCTGATCTGATGCTCTCTCCCAGTGCTGGATCCAAACAAAAGTCAGTTGGCAAGGGAGCCTTGTTGGGAGCCTATAGAAGTCAAATTTCTGGAATACAGCAGATGGAAGTTGACGAAAATATCCGGAGAGGCAGACAGAAAATATCTAGCTCATCTTCTGCCTGGATTTGCCTTCTTTCCTTCCCTATCTTGCAACTAGAATGATCTTAAAAACAAGCAAACAATCAATCAAAAAAAATCCAAAAAACAGCAAGAGAGGGACAGTGAGAATCAATTTTTATTAGTTTTTCATGTGGCTTTCATTGCTCTGACACTTCACTGTGTATGTGGTGCTGGGGTTCAAACCCGCGGACTCATGCATGCAAGGCAAGTGCTATAACTGCTGAGCCACCATTCCAACCCCTAGAATGATCTTTTCAAAGCATAAAATGATTGCTATACCTTATTGTCCTTTGGTGGCTTTCCATTGCTCTCAGAATAAAATTGATACTCCTTAACATAAAATATAGGATTTGGGGCTGGAGCAGTGACTTGGGGCTGGAGTTGTGGCTTAGTGGTTACAGCGGTTGCCATGGCAGGTGCAAGGACCCAAGTTCAAATTCCAGCACCATGTACACAACTAATTGTCGGAGCAATGAAGGCTACATGAAAAACTAAACAAACTTGATTCTTTCTCTCTCACTGTCCCTCTATCTTTAATATATATATATATATGACTCAATGATTTATCTCCAGCTTACTTCTCCAGTTTTAATTCTTGCCATTCAATCTCTCAACCTTTCCAGTTGACATATATAATTACTTTCCAACTTACAAGAGCATTATTTTCTCTTCTTTGACCTTTTTCATGTCCTGGAACTTTGCCTAGAATGATCTTCCCTTTCCATTCTCCTTCACTTGAGTATATTTATGTGTAGAAACAAAAGGATTTCTCTTATGCAGTTAAATTTGGGGATGATCTAAGCTCTGTTTCTGTAGCAATTCTTTCTGGAGTCCTGAAAGTGATGGTATTTTTGAAACTGGTACTGGGCAGTACCTTCATCTTTTAAGTGGATTTTTGTGATTTGCACAAGATTCTAATTATAATAGGTAGATAGCCTACAGTAGCATGCCTGAAAGTAATGAGTTCAGTTTTTAATGAGCTTTTTAAAATATACCTTCAAAGTGATCCTTTCAGAACAACTGAAACCTAATGTATATCCTTGGCATCCTGGGATGCTAAGACAGACTTCTAGGACTGATATTTGTATACAGACTTCATGGACTTCTTGGGAGAAATTGTAAGTATGCTTTTGGGAAAGAGCATTGGGCTCTAAGAAACAGGCAGGCAGTCAGTCACATAAACAGAGTGTAGAAAAAAGCTACCTCTGGCCTCTGGGCTGAAGAATGAGAAGAAAATTAAGTATATTAAAGGTTTTCTTGGTGCTGGAGCAGTGGGTCAGTGACTACGGCACTTGCCTGCCATGCTTGAAGACATGGGTTCAAACCCCAGCACCATGTACACAATGAAATGTCAGAACAATGAAAACCATATGAAAAACTAAATGAAATTGATTCTCTTTCTGTCTGTCTCTCACTCTCTCTCTCTCTTTAAAACAAATAAAAAGGTTTTGTTTCATAACTATATAATCATTGTCTATGTACTAGATACTGTATTTTCTCCAAGTGGAAGTAAAATTCACATTATCAATATCTATTGAGTGTTCTTTGATTTGTTACTCTTTTTTGAAAACAAAAAAGCAAATGACAGCAAGAAATTACTCTCATTATATAGGAACATGAGTGTGGATTGAAGGGAGATAGGATCTGTTCTTGCAAAACCCAGATGAAAAGCTATTTCTTTTTCTCCTTGAAATCTGAAGAGTCCTGTTGAATAAGACATCCACTTCTATGTCTCTAGCTCCACCTTGTGGTCCATCAACAAATCACCGCTTTCAACATCAACAGGTCAGTTAAAGAAAACCATCAGAGCATTTGTACTTGTACTCTTTATGAAGAATGCACAGTTCTTGAACATATACTTTGGGTCAGACTCTGTAATAGTTGCTCTTGGAGTCTAATGACATTTAATACTCACAAAGATCGTATGGAGGGTGTGTTTTGTAGATGAGAAATAAAGGTTAAGAGAGTTTCTAAGGGACTGGAGTATAGGCTTGGTGGTTATGGTGCTTGCCTGGCATGTGCACGGATGAGGGTTTGAACCCCAGCACCACGTACACAACAATGTGTCAGAGCTACGAAGGTCACATGAAAAACTAAAGAAAATTGATCCTCTCTTTCTCTCTTCTCTCTTACTGTCCCTCTCTTTTAAAAAAGAAAGAAAGTTTCCAAGACCTTAGAACTTCTCCAAGATCACACAAGCTGCAGTCAAGATTTGAACCCATCTCCTACTATGGACTTTCCTTTCTTTTACAGCTGTCTGCTTACACACTTATGCAGCACCTATCACATATGTTTTTACTTCCTTTAGCCACACACTTGTACATCCATAATTTTAAGTCTTTTTTTTTCAGGGCTGAGGACCGAACTCGGGGCCTTGCGCATGCTAGGCAAGCACTCTGCCACTGAGCTAAATCCCCAACCCCTTTAAGTCTTTTTAAAGACTTTATTAAGCAAGAATCAATATATTTTTAGAAGTAGCTGAGACTTAAAAAATAATTTAATTTTTCCAAAATCATATGACTCACAAGTAGTGAATTTATTATAACATGCAACTTCTCAAGTTGATTTGGGATCACACTTGATGGCTTCTTGTTACTGTGATAGATCCTTGATATTACCCAAGAATAAAACCCTTGAAAAAGCCCCTGGCTTGGGAATGGCATTATAGAGTATAATTTCCAAATAAGACACATATGATGGGAAGAGTACAGTAAAGCGAAGTTAAAATGTGGATATGAGGAGATTGACTGGGCTGAGTTACTAAGGGACATTTTCTCATATACCAGCTGTGTTAGCTTTGCTTTGCTGTGACCAAAATACCTGACAAAAACAAACAAAAAAACCACAAACAAAACCAAAAAAGCAAACTTAGAGGAGGAAAAGTTTAATTTAGTTCATGGTTTTAGTCCATGGTGGGCTGACTCCATTGTTCTGGGGCTATGGTAAAGCAGGACGTCGTGGTGAAAGGGCATGGTGGAGGAGCACTGCTCACCTCACGATGGCCAGAAAGCAGAGAGAGAAAGGGGAAGATGCTACAGGGAAAATGAACCCTTCTAGGACATGTCCCTCATGACCTCGGATGGACTGATTGGCTTATAGTTCTTGAAATCTAGTCATTTCACCTCCAAACAGTCCTATATTAATTTACACAGGAGTTTAGGGGACACCTCATATCCAAGCCACAACACCAGCATTCCAGTGAGTGTTTTGAATCAATCTTTTAGCAATATTAAAATTATTCCAGGTCAGGGATCACTGGGATTCACTTTTAATTAGTAGAAACTACAAATATTAGATCCATTAAATGCTGACTAGCTTCTATAATACTATTGCCTCTACAGCAGGAATTTGCATTTTCAAGGTAAGTCTATAAGAAGTGGGTGATCCAGTCAGGCACATACCTAGAATCCCAGCTACTCAGGAGGCTGAGGCAGGAAGATTAAAAGTTCAAGGTCAATCTGGGCAATTTAGGGAGACCTTGTATCAAAATAAAAAATAAAAAGAGGTCTAGGGATGTAACTCAGTGGTAGTATATTCCTGGGTTCCCCTACCCCCCAAAAAAAGAAAGGAAAGAAAAAAAGAAAAGGAACAAATTAATGTTTAAATCACAGGCATTAAATGTAGACCCCAGGGGCTAGAGTGATGGTTCAGCAGTTGGCAGCGATTGCCTGGCATATGCAAGGCTACGAGTTCAAACCCCAGCACCACATACACAATGGAGTGTTGGAGCAGCGAAGGCCACATGAAAAACTAAATAAAATTAATTCTCTCTCTCTCTCTCTCTCTCTCTCTCACTGTCCCTTTCTCTTAAAAAAAGTAGACCCCAATTGAAACATACTAATTATTCAGTTTAATCAATGTGTAAGCATTTATTGGATTGAAACATTGTTATCTATCTACTGATTGAGGCACTGAAGACCAACTAACAAAAAAACAGAAGCTACTTATTCTATGTTACAAGAACCAAATCACATGGTTCCCCGGCTGTCACACAAAATTACCTTAAGTTCTGCTTCTCTGCCTCTCCCCTTGGTTTTGCCCAAAGATCATCTCTCATCTTTTTCCCAAAAAAGAGACAAAATGGATTGCTCTTAAACCATGGATATTTTCCCTTGGGGTACTTTAAATTCCTATGAGACATGTTTTGTAGCACAAATTAAATTCTACAGAAGTTGCAGTAAATTTTATTTAATTATTATTTTTAAAATGTAGGCACTAGGAGTATTGGTGAGAAAACGATGTAATAGAGTTTTGTAGCTTTTGAGCTTTGTAATAGGGTACTCATTTGGATCCCTTCTCTGCCACTTACTGCTCTGTGTCCTTAGGCAAATTATTTAAAGTCATTGAGCCTGATTCTCTTATTTGTTGAGTAAGTAGGAATCAGAAGATGCTACTTAGAAGATGCTAGTTTTTGTAAATTAAACTCTGGCTCATGTTTCATGTAAACTAATTACTTAAAGTTATTGTATCAGTAAGCAAATTGTCGTGTTGGAATGTAATGGTTGATTTTTTTTAGTAGATGAAAGAACTAGTCATATCATGAGTTAAGATATGAAAGTGCTCAGTGGTTCTTTGGAAAGTGAAAGATTGAAGAACATATCATATGACTCCCAAAGATATTCATGTCCTAATCCCTAGAACATGTGAATATGTTAGTGTATATGGCAAATGAGAGTTAAGGCTGCTGAAGGAATTAAGGTTGTTAATCAGCTAATATTAAAGTGGGGAGACTATCTTGGATGATCTGGGTGAATCCAACATGATCACGAGGATCTCTCAAAGCAGAAGATGGTCAGAGGAACATGTAGCTATGGGAGAAAGGCATAGAGAGATGCAATGTTTCTTTCTTTGAAGATAGAGGAAGGTGACACAAGTCAAAGAATCTAAGTACCATCTAGAGCCTGGAAATGACAAGGAAAAAGAGTTTTCTAGACTTTAGAAGGAAATGCAACTCTGCCCACTCCTTGATTTTAGCCATGTGACTTGTGTTAGATTTTTATCTTATATAACCATAAGATAATACATTTGTGTTGTTCAAGCCACTAAGTGTGTGGTAATCTGTTACAGCAGCAATATAAAATGAATGCAATATTTATGACCATCAGAGTGTTATCTGTTTTCTATGGTGGAGTTAAAAAAAAAAGCAATGGAATTGGAATCCAAAGAATGAAGTTGGCATTACAATTCTATTCTTCAGTAGCTGTGTGACTTTCAGTAATACACAATTACTCTCTGTGCATGTTTATCATGTGGCAGCACATACCTCACAGAGTTGTTATAAACAATAAATGAGAAAACGGATGTGTAGGTGTTTTATAATCTATAATGCATCCTACACATGTAAGGAATTATTATTTACAGTGCCTAATACATAGTTGGAATGCAAGAAATATTTGCTTAGTGAGATCAATTATTTTTTGACAGTCATTAGGATGTGGAAATGTGATTGCAAAACATGTTTTAGGTGCTCTGGGGAGAAACGGAAATCATGTATGATATCTGCTTCTAAATTGATTATGATTAGGAAAATAGCATTCATGAGATTTAAACAAGAACCTGAAATTTGTGTAAGATGATAATAGTACAAGAAAAGTCTCAAGTTGTATATAATTAAGTACCAAGGAAGTGAAATAAACAATATGCATCCTGAATTAAGGTATGGAATGGGTGATAAGTACGAGCTGGAACAGTCAAAGGAGGCTTCTAATAGGAAGATCTTCAGTTCGATTTTGGAGGGTGTGGATAGATGGAGAATAATTACTACTATTAACCCCTCAAATATTGTTGTCTTCCTCAGATTCCAGGATTCACATTTCACATTTAAAACACTGGCAGTCAGTCCCAATGTTTCAAATTGTACTCATTTTGTCCCCGGCAGTCATATTTTTCCTTTTTGTTTTTAAATAATTTTAAACTTAAAGTTATAAGAACAGTACAAAAAGGCTGCCTTACTTCCATTTTGAGAGTATGTTGCCAATGTGATGCCTCAAATTCTCAAAATCAGGATTTTTTTCTCTTTTTCTTTCTTCTTTCTTTCTGGTGATCAAACCCAAGTCCCTGAATGGGCTAGGTATGTACTCTACCACTGTGCTACATTCCCAGCCCCAAATCAGGAAATTAACATTACTGCATTACTATCATTGAATCCACAGAAACCTTTCAACTTTAGTCAATTGTCCCAATAATGCCATTTACTGTTATATATGTAGTTATCAGGTCTCATTAGTCCCTAATTAGAATAGTTTCTTAGTCTTTCTTTGACTTTCATGACTTTGCTATTTTTGAAGATTATTGGAGAGCTATTTTATACAAGGTCCCTCATTTCGGGTTAGTCTGTTTCCCCTTGATTAGATTCAAGTTGTGCATTTTGGACAGGAACGCACAGAAGTCATGCTGGGTTTTTCTTCATTGCATACTGTTAACTGGCAACATTTGCAACTTGTCCTATTACTGTGTTCACAGATTAAATGGTGTTCCCCAGGTTTTCCCATTATAAACATTTTCTTTGTTTCTTCTTAATTAATGACTATTTTGTGATATGTTGAGACTCCATCCCTCATCAAATTTTCAAGTAGTTAATCTGACACAGATATTTCTTGGTTGAATTAATTGCTATTACAGTTGCCAAATGGTAATTTTCTAATTCAATAGTCCCATCTATATTCATTGTTGGTATTATATTATAACAAAAACCTGTCTCTTCTCATTCATCCATTCCATTATTTACTCACTCATCAATTTAGATGCATAGATTTCTATTTTATAAAATGTGTTATAATTTATTATATAATTATTTATTTTGATGCTTAAGTTGTCCCCACTCTGGACCTAGGAGTGGGGACATTTAAGCTGTCCTGTCTTCCTTTCCCTCCTTTTCTTTCTCTTCTTCTCCTCCTCCTTTTTTTTTCTTTTCCTTGTACTGGAAATTGAACCCAGAGATGCTTTACTACTGAGCTATATCCCCAATCCTATTTTTATTTTTTAAAAATTTTTAATTTTTTTTTAAAGAGAGAAGGACAGTGAGAGAGAGAGAGAGAGACAGACAGACAGACACAGAGAGAATCAATTTTTTAATTGAGTTTTTCACATGGCTTTCGTAGCTCTGACACTTAGTTGTGTACGTGGGTGCTGGGGTTTGAACCCGTGTACTTGTGCATGCCAGGCAAGCACCGTAACTGCCGAGCCACCACCACTCCAGGCCCCTATTTTTATTTTGAGACAAGGTGTTGCTAAGTTGCTCAGGTTTGCAATCCTCTGTACCTACTTCCTGAATAGCTGGGATTACAGGCATGTGCCACCACACCACCACATGTCCTCATCATTCTTTGAACACTTCCTTACTGTCTGGTTTAACAAAATATTCGAGGTTCATCTTGTATTATTTCTGCCCTAGCCTTGGAATCAGCCATTTCTCCCAGAAATGCTGGTTACTGTTAGACTGCGGGTTAACCACAACAGGGACTATCAATCAAATGAAGAAATTAGAAGTCTATTTATCCATGGGCTGCAGAGGTAGTTCCATGGTAGAGAACTTGCCTGGCATGCACAAGGATCTTTGATTCCCAGTACTGCATACACAAATAAATAAAGGAAAAACAAAAACCAGATGAAAAAAAAAATAACTTTTCCCTCTGTCTCTCCCTCTTTCTCCTCACTTTCCCTCTTTAAAAAAGTCTGTTTATCCTGTATTGGTAGGCAACATGTAAGAGATGAAAGAATATAATCTTTTGTTCAGACACACTTGGTCTTCAATTCTGGTGGCCTCACTTTCTTGATTTTGTGCAAGTTATTTAATTTCTCTGAACCTTAGTTTCTTTTATCTGTAAACTGGTGAGTGACAGATGTAGATTTTTGTGAAGGTTAAATGAGTTAATGAAAGTAAAATGCTTGGCGCAAAGTGTTATAGTTACTCAGGTAACAAGCTACCAGCTGGTTCAGTTTCAAGATGTTTGAAATTTAAACACACAATAAAAACAAATATCTTATTTATTTATTTTCAAGAAATCAGAACCCATTACACTACCTATCCCTCAGGCCCAGAATTGACTTTGTATCATATTTCAATAAGAAATCAGAGGCTGGGGACTTTAGACAAAAACTCTTAAATTCCTGTTGCTGGACTGGAGGCATAACTCAGTGTTAGTACACTTACCTAGCATGCACAGGGGGTCCTGTGCTGACAAATATCAAACCAAACAAACAAAAAAAGGCCAGGTACAGTGGCACATGTTTGTAATCCAAGCAATTTGGGAAGCAGAGGCAAGTTTGAGGCCAACTTGGGCAACATAACAAGACCCTGACATAAAATCAAATAAAAATGGATGGGGGTGTAGCTTGGTGATAGAGCACCCCTGGGTTCAATCCCCAATGCTGTTAAAAAAGAATAAGAGTCCTCAGCCCTAAAAAAAAGAAAAAAGAAGAAAAGAAAAAGAAAAAGAAAGGATCCCTTCTTCTAGCTGGGTGCTGGCCTATAATTCCAACATTGGGAGACAGGTAGGAGAATCTCAAGTTCTAGGCCAGCTTCAGTGACTTAGCAAGACCCTGAGTAATTTAGTGAGACCCTGTCTCAAAATAGAAGATAAAAGGGACTGGGGAGGGGGCTGGAGTGGTGGCTCAGCTTGCCTGGCATGTGTAAGATATGGTGATGGTGGGGGTTTCGTACCCTAGCACCACTTACATAATGAAGTGTCGGAGCAACGGAAGTCACATGAAAAACTAAATAAAATTGATTCTCATTTCCCCTCTCTTTCTCCCTCTCTCTCCCCCTCACTGTCCCTCTCTCTTAAAAAAAAAAAGGGACTGGGATGTAGCTCAGTGGTAAAAGTGCCAGAGGGTCCAATCCTCAGTATTAAAATAAATAAATTCTTGTTGCTTCCTTCTTCCTATCATTTTTTTTTTTTGTTACCTCTTTACCTGTGTGCACCTCCTTCCTTCCAGGCCCAACAATAAAGTTGCTCCTTTCTAATATGTAGCTAATCTCACTCTTCTGGCACTTTAGGGATCTTGAAACTTCAATTGACCTCTCTTCCTTTATCATTCATCCATTAACTCAATAAGTATTTACTGAATACTCAATATATTCTAGAACCAATCTTAATTTTGGAGATACAGTGGGAAACAAGACAAATGAAGTACCAACTCTCCATGGACTAATAATATAGAGAGTATATAGATAACAATACACAAATAAACAGTGCAATTTCAGATAATGAATACTATTTTAGATAGCCTGGTAAGAGAAGCCCCTGCTTGAGAGTGATATTTGAGCTGTTACATGACTAATGAGGAGGCAGCAATGCAAAATTTAAACGAACAGTCCAGGGCCACAAGCAGAGGTAATAGTCTTAATGAAGGAAATATCTTGGCTTGCTGTACATTAAGAAAGCCAGTGTGGGACTGGAGCAGTGGCTAGGTGGTTGGTGCTTGCCTGGCATGTGCAAGTACATGAGTTCAAACCTCTGCACCGCATACACAACCAAGTGTCCCAGGAATGAAAGTCACATGAAAAACTAAATAAAAATGGCTTCTTTCTCTCTCTCACTGTCACCTCTTTCTTAAAAAAAAAAAAAAAGAAAGAAAGAAAGAAAGAAAGCTAGTGTGGGGCTGGAGCAGTAGCTCAGCTGTATTGTGCTTGCCTGGCATGTGTGAGGACACAGATTCAAACCCCAGGACCATATACATAACTAATTGTCAGAGCAATGAAAATCAGATGAAAAAAAAACTAAATATAATTGTTTTACACTCTCTCAAAAATAAAAAAAAGAAAAAGAAAAGAAAAGAAAAAAGAAAAAAAGTAAAATGGACTGGGGGTATAGCTCAAGAGTAAAGTGTGTGTGTCCTTGCGTTCAATCTCCAGTACAAAAAAAAAAAAAAAAAAAAAAAA